>REGM01000223.1:230428-271635 GCA_004194415.1 Aurelia aurita | reverse complement strand
TCATTCAGCACAATAGCTTTTACGCTACACGGCTACTACTACAATATACAATATAACATAACGTAAGATAAGATAAGATAAGATAAAAGGAGTAGTAACTAACTTACTACAACTAAAAAAAGAAAACAAACAAACAAATAAACAGTGTGAGGTATATTTACATCTGCGTTCTAAAGAGACTTGGGGATATTTAAAAATAGTAATGTTTTTTCTCGGATATCAGTGATTTGACCAATACATTTGAGGAGATTGTCGATTGTTTCTTGATCCTCGCATAAGAACATGAATTGGAACAAATCATCAGAGTTAAGTTGTTTCGTACTTGGATAACTTTTAAAGACTTGATTCAGGAATGTATCTCTGACCACAGAATAGTGTTCACATTTAAGTAGAAAATGTTTTTCATCTTCAATGAATTCCTCATTACAAATTTGGCAGACCCGATCTTCCCTATCAATTTTTGGGGATTGCCTACGGATTTGAGAAGTAATATTACGAGTCCACAGTGGATTCGAAGGCTATCAAAACAGACTATTATACAAAGGATGGCGGCGAGGAACTTTTTACCAAGAAGCAGTGCATTCCAATAGACGACTGCGCTAAAGATGGCGTCAGGATATTTTTTTCTCCATAATCCTTTGCGTTCCATCACAAATCGACCAAACAAATCAATCAAAATTCTCTCAGATTGGTAAAAAATTCCCTGACACCATCTTTAGCGCAATCATCTATTACGAATCACAAATCTTTCACGGTTCTACAGGGATTCGATTAAAGAACGCAATGCATCTTGGTATACTTATTACATTGTCGTAGTCAAAGCTATCTAGCATCTTGGTGATTGATTGATTGATCTATTTATAGACATACCCATCTTGCACGTTGACGCATATATTTTCTTTCAATCCGTCTAGAAAAATTCTCAAAGGCCACAGCCTCGTTCGCATTTAGACGTCGTCGCCAATACTTCGTATTTCGAATCTACATTCCATCAATTCTCATTGTAATGGTTTCATGGAGCACATTCTGGATATCCCAAGATGCAGTGCCAGCAAGAGCAGGGATTTGCATCACGACGATTCTAACATTGATCACAATGCTTGGTGTAGTGAACACGAATATGCCGAAAGTGTCATATATCAAAGCAATAGACTTGTACTTGCTGATGTCATTTATTTTCGTGTTCGCTTCTTTGGTGGAATATATCTTGGTGCTGAATTTCAGAAATTGTTGCAACCAGCAGAAAAAGAAAGCAAAAAATGAGCAAGCTGAAACTGAGAATGACCATATTGTACATAAGGTTAGTGCGTTTTAATCTCCTTTCGCCCTCCCTCTGTAATCATGGGTGGTTAGACACTGTATGTGTGCTTCTATGGAGGAGTGCCGCAACTAATATGCTTCCGTGAAGGAAAAATTTATCTATTACTTCTGCGGAGAAGGTAGCGAAAGATAGAAAGAAAACGAACTTCTCTTCTTCCTTCTCTCTTTCGCTACCTCCTTAACAACATAACCTCCTTAACAACAGAACTGTCAAAATGGCGGCTGAGGCAGAAAAATAAATTATAATAGAGAAAGAAATCATTCATATCATGAAGGCAATGTAAGTATAACTGCGGTGTCTAACTACCCATGCTGTAATCAAGCAATGTTAGCCCAGTATTATTTTTGTCTATAGCTCATATTCATCAGAAGCTTAGTTTCTCAGAGCAGTGTTCTGATCTTTTCATGAACCCCTGACAAGGACAAATATTGTAACAATAGCATGAGTTGCGATTGACCCAGGGCGATTGATACGCTAATTTAAAGCGATCAGAGAATGTAAACAAAGGAATTCCTACGGCAAATAGCCAAGCCACAAAAATTTAAACAAAGTAAGCTATACATGAGACCCTAACTCACTAGTGCTGCATGCGAGGAGGTGCATTTTAAGAGAAGAAATGAGTATGTATCAAAAATAGAAGAACAGATCTAAGCATCTTCCGCTGTAATTTCAATCATCTAATCCAGGAGCTGAGCATTAAAGATTTGAATTGAACTAAAAACAAACGAGAAAAAGTCACATCTTCCCTGTTTCTCTTCGCATGTACCGGGAGTGAGCTAGCCACCTTTTAAAGTTTAACTGTCTACATGCTGTTGTTAACAGAAACTGCCCTCCTGGTCTGGTCCTCCTTGAAATACCGCCTTTTCTCATCATTTTCCCCTCCCCTTTTCTTCAACAGAGCAGTGTAACAGTCACAGTGAAAGCAGAAGAAGACATGATGGAGATCCAACCCCTTAAACATTATGGCCTAAATAATGTCCTTCGACGTCAGACCAGTATATCATCACCCGAGAAAGGACGTCACAATAACCCTTCGCTAGAAGATAAAATTTCAAAGAGAATACGCCGAATAAAAGATAACTGGCAAAAAGCTTCCAAGCGACCAGCAACTCATTTAGTTGATAAATTAGCCAGATTCA
This sequence comes from Aurelia aurita, assembly GCA_004194415.1. Taxonomy (NCBI): domain Eukaryota; kingdom Metazoa; phylum Cnidaria; class Scyphozoa; order Semaeostomeae; family Ulmaridae; genus Aurelia; species Aurelia aurita. The sequence continues at coordinate 269,175 of REGM01000223.1, read as the reverse complement.
TTTTCCCGTTTTCTTATGGTGTTTTTAACTTTGTATATTGGTGGCAGAATGTAAAAGGAGGATAAAAGGTCGCCCCTTCTGGAATTACGGTCCCCCCAAGATCTTGCAAGAAATAAAGCATACGTCCTAGTGAAAATATGAGGCTACCCCTGTCTGCAATTACGGTCCTCTCTCGAAATAAAGCATCAGGTCTAGTAAAGATACAAAGTCGCCCCTTCTTGAGTTACGGTCCCGCCAAGATCTTGAAAGAAATAAAGCATACGTCTTACTGAAAATACGAGGCTGCCCCGTCTGCAATTACGGTCCTCTCTCAAAATAAAGCATCAGGTCTAGTAAAGACACAAGGTCGCCCCTTCTCGAATTACGGTCCCGCCAAGATCTTGCACGACATAAAGCATACGTCTTACTGAAAATACGAGGTTGCCCCGTCCGCAATTACAGTTCTCGCTCAAAATAAAGCATCAGGTCTAATAAAGACACAAGGTCGCCCCTTCTCGAATTACGGACCCGCCAAGATCTTGCAAGAAATAAAGCATACGTCCTCGTGAAAATACGAGGTTGCCCTGTCTGCAATTACGATCCTCTCTCGAAATAAAGCATCAGGCGTATTAAAGACACAAGGTCGCCCCTTCTCGAACTAGGGTCCTCTCTAGAACTAAAGCACCGATTATGGAGCATGCCCTTGTGCAAGAATTCCAAATATAATCTCGTCCAAAGTATCTAGTAATGTACTATCTACTATCTACTATCTAGTAATCTTCAACCCCTTTCACACAGTCTCGGATTGCCCATGTAAAGTTCGGTCTGTTAGCACAACAATCGTGCAAAATGTGATACCAGCATGACACTTGTTAGACTTATGTAATTTGACATGCTGAAAACAATGCAAAACAGACAAAAGTTGAAAAATGCCCCCAAATGCTATTTTTAGACAGGGGTACTTGGTCCCAGTCCTCCTTGGGGCCTTCTTGTAAAACGGAAATCGCAAGTGATAAAGGAATTTCACAGAATATTATATACTGTACCCTTCCTCTAGAATAAAGCATTGCTTTGTAGAAAGGCATACAAAATGTCTATTAATTGTATTGTAATGTAGTTTGTAGGTAGAGTTAACCGTAATATGTTTTTGTAAAATTTTTAATGGCATATAAAAAAATCTTAGTTAGGTTGTGTTTTTTCTGAAGCACAATGTATAACACTAAAGCACCTGGCCAAAGGAGCAAACATTATTTGCCAAACATTCAAGATTTGCTTGCCAAGCAATGTTTTCCAGTTTGGCCATGTCACAAACTTTGCGTGTGAAAAGCCGAATTTGTTTTTACCTTTTTACTTGCTAGAAAAGGGCCTTTGATCGAGCGTCCAAATCTGGTAAAGTTTGAGAAGGAAAACAAAAGCACGACCCCCGTTCTAAGTAGAAACACTGCTAGCTGTAGCTGTGGCATGAAGTTACTTCGGATCTGAGAACACTTTTGAGAGAGCAAATCATAGATAATTTGGCTCAAATTGAGTTATGGATGTTGCAGTTTATACACAGGCAAGTTTGATTCGCCTTCTGGCTTTTTTCTCGTTGTTTTCATTCAAAAAGGTTGTCACAAGTAAAAAGTAGATATAAATGAACTGAACTGAACAGGCAAGAAATATTTGTAAGACAATGTTTTGCGACAAGGCCAAACGGACGTCTTCCTTGGCAAGCAAATCTCTAATTTTTGGCAAACAAAATTTGCTCATTTGGCCAGAGCTTTAGAGATAAATTGTTCATGTCTGACTGCCATTTAAACAAATGTCATTTGCAGATAAACATGGTTTTTTAATATTATAAAATAGTTTGTTGTAGCAATCAAAACATGTCTTTCCGTCTGTAATGTTTGTAAAATGAAAAAATAAACAGTCCTTCCTGTCTCAGTTGGGTTGTTAGTTAATTTGTATTTTGAACGTTGGTTTGTACAGAAATGTAACATGATTAGAAAACAAGTTCAAAAAAAAAATTCTAATTTTTTATCATTTAGAAAGTTGTTTATTGGAATGAGAGTAAACATAAAATCTGTAAATTCTGAGGAATTTGTCAATTTCTTATTCCAAATTCTTTGGTTACTGTGTGGGGGAGAAGTGGGATTTCTTCTTTATAAAAACACTAACAGTCCACAAGTAATATGTTGTAATCAAACGCCACAACTCAATCATGAAGCAAGCACAATAGATGCTTAGCCTAAAGATGGCAGTAGTAAGGAACTATTTACCATGCATTGCGTTCCAATGACAAATCTTTAAAAATTGCAAGTTTCAACTTTTTTCACATTTTAATTAGAGTAACGAATGCAATGCATCTTGGTAAAAAGTTTCTCATGGCTCACCTCCATCTTTAGTGAATTGTGCATTTTGTTTGTGACAATAACTACAGCATATTTTGTCCTAGACTTCAAATCCTCCATAGAGCTAAATTAATAAGATGATGAAAATTATGATAAATTTAAATTTTTTTATTCTCTATTAAGCAGTAATGTCTCGTTCAATTCCTACCCTGACCATCCCCCCGGGACACCCCTGGGTATTTGCACAACAAATATTCCCAGCCCCCGGGCATTTAAATGTCAAAATTTTAGTGGTCTTATTTCAAAGCATACATTACAGTATCAGTATTTTCAACATAATCACTTATAATTGCTATATTTGAAACACAGTGAGCATTGGAGGAACATATTCTTTTTTATATATTCCATTAAAAATTTTACAATACATATTACGGATTACATTACAGTACTTTTACAATCTACTTTACAAGACTACAAGGACGATACCAACGAGGAGCAGAAAACTACAACTACCCCGCGGCCATTACATGAAAACACGTAAAACAATTAAGAACAAAAAGAAACAAGAAACTACATACAAATAAACGCAATTATTACAAACGATTAAATACTCAAGTCTGTTTCACATTAGATGTCCAAGCCAAGTTAGTGATAAAAGAAAAGTCACTGGTAGAGAAATCTCTCTTGGAACATATTATAAAGAATAAAAATAAAAAAGTGCATCTTGCATTGATTAAAAGCTTTCGCTCAGACAAAAACCAAGAAGAATAACTAAATATCATTTATTTATATACAGTTAAGTACAAAAATTACCTGGTGAAGAAAAAGATGTCTAAACTATGTAGTCCTGATTACGATACAGATATCTGCAGTTTTCATCTTTATTCTTGGAACTTTTCACAGCCTTCATTGTTTATTTTTTCCGATAACCTATTGATCAATTACGACAATGTCTGTCCTTTTGTGACCTGCAAGAAAGTCACCAAAAAAAAATTTGAAAAACCAGTACTTCCTAATGAAGAATACATAGGAGCACCAATATTGATACACCAGAAAGACGTCCCTGTTACAAAAATCTCCAAGTTTGAACATTCAAGATATTTATGCCTTAAAGTTGATATTAATGCCAGTTACAAAATTGGTAAATGAGGTATGTGCACAACTATATCAGGGGCGGCGTCACGCCGGGCAGCACGACTTTTTGGAAGGTTTATTGTTTATAAGCCAATCACCGACGGTTATTTGCGAGATCGAAAGTTGATTCATGCGAAATCCCCATGATACTGTTTCAAACAATGTACGATTCAACTGTAAATCAGAAATTTTTTCTATTTTCCCAATTGACAAGCACTTTAAGATTTAAATTTTTGCTGCGCATGAAAATATTAAATTGTGTCACGACAATACAAAAAACATTCTGACAACCCAATAGTAATATTATGATACATACCCTTGCTTCTACATATTCAATCCTTTGTTCCAATGAAGTCAGCTTGGCATTCAATTTTGCTAGCCTTGTACGACAAGAGACATCTAGAAATAGGCGAATAATTCATCAAGAAAATATTGCATAACTTCATACCTTGAATATTAAAGTTTGCATGCACTATATAATAAAGCATACATAAAAACTTTTTTGAGTTTGTGGTCCTGGGGGTCTGCCACTGCCTTCCTTTATGTTTATTATAGCTTAATATAAGACTTAAATCTTCAGCTTCTCAGGTCCAGGAAGCAAAGATTAAAGAAGTGTTCTCACATCGGCTTTCTGCAGTTAAATGGCATCTAGCTAGGCCTTGCTCTTGAGAAATGTATCCATGTTCTAGCAGCAAGGCGAAAACGGTTCTTTTGGGAGCATGTTTAGGCCTAGTTCTGTTTAGTATAGCTTACTTTAGGGCCAGGTCTAAAACGCGGACATCGCGGACATCGCGGACGTCGCGGACNTTCAGCATGGCCCAAATCCGTTTCTGGAAGCGTAGGGAAATGAGTCGTAGTTGTAGCGTTATCAGTTCAGTCAAAGAGCGAAACTACGACATGTATTGAGTCTAGTCCTGGGGGTCTGCCACTGCCTTCCTTTATGTTTATTATAGCTTAAGACTTAAATCTTCAGCTTCATCAGGAACCAAAGATTAAAGAAGTGTTCTCACATCGGCTTTCTGCAGTTAAATGGCATCTAGCTAGGCCTTGCTCTTGAGAAATGTATCCATGTTCTAGCAGCAAGGCGAAACCGGTTCTTTTGGGAGCATGTTTAGGCCTAGTTCTGTTTAGTTTAGCTTACTTAGCGTTAGGCCCAATCATAATTTTGATTCACTTATTTCTCGAAAATTCTATACAAAATAGCTTCCCATAAAAGCTAGCCATACATAAATGAAAACTCTTACCAAAGTTGTTGAGAAATTCAGCTAACTTCTTAACTGAACCAGTCAATACTTCAACAAATTCTCTATTTTCCCAATCAGCTTGAATTTGATCTCGAATCGTCGCCATTTTCTTCTCCTTCCGTCTTTAATCGCTACTTCATGTAAATATTTCAGGTATGGGTGTCTCTCGTAGACCACAGGGTTATAAGGGTTACATCTTTTCCAATCATCAGAAAATTTGGAGGCACGAAAACTAGGTGCTGGAAACTTTTACTTAAGAAACTTTCCTCGATTAGTTTATCTACTGAGAAGAGAGCTCAGTAGATAACTAAGATTCGTGCTCTCTCCTCGATTAGTTTATCTACTGATAGAGCTCCTCCTATAAGAAATTCTTTCATGCAAATCTTGTGTACCATCATGTAAGGATTATTTGTCTTCTGCCTATTTTGCTGTGTAAATTTATATTATATGTAACTTGTTGTTGTTTTATTAGAAAGATTTGTGTGTTGGAATTTTATTATGAAATGTACTTTTTCCATATATGATTAATAAAATCTTATGTCCGACTCCTGCCTGAAATTTCCAACAAATCCATCGTTTTCGCTAATTTTTCCGACTTTTTCGTGACAAAAAGGGGGAAGGCAGTTGCCCCACAAAAGAAGGCAGAGATGAACTTGCATTTAACAGACATTTGTAAATTACATATTTAATTCCTATGATACAAAATATCCAATAGAATTGCTACTACTTATCCTTGACCCATTACACAGCTAGAAATATACCATTTACCCCCTTATAAGTTTAAAATACTATAGGGTGTCCCAAAAAAATTGTTCGACGTTTGATTAAATATTGAACAATAACGATAAAATGAACAGGCTCCATGTTAAGATACTCCTGTTTCTAAGATCGTAAATTAATTACAGACACAAGAATCTTGCAAATCCGCTGAAAATTCAATGAGTTATGACCCTTTAAAGATCAAGTTTGTGCGAAAGCTGAAACCATGGACCTCAAATCAAATTGTTATGCAAAAAAAGCTCCAAAATCGAGGTGAAGGAAGGTCATCCAATGCCATACCTCTCGTTAATATCAGTGCGAACCAAATAGGTTTTCGAAAGTAATCTAATTCTTGTAACCATTGTCAAAATTTGCTTTTTTAAACTTTGCTCAACAGAATTCCTCAAAGCATCCATATGCTTGAATTCATGTTCGAGAGAGTTTGGTTATCGAAAATCCTTTCCAAATCCCATTTGGTTTGCTCTGAAATAAACGAGAAACAAAACAAACGACAGCCCTATGCTACATTCACTACAAATGCTACGAAGAAGCCTCTGTTTTCAGCTTTTGCACCAACTTGAACTTCAAAAGTTTGTAGCTCCATGAANCCTTTTAGAAAATCACTAAAACTTGATCATTTGTGGCAAAGACAAAAGAAATTTACCAGATGGTCGTTATTCTGTTCTTCCGAGAGTGAGAGTAGCCTCACTGCATAAGGCCCTCAACTTACGCTCATCTCATCTCATTGAATTGCCGTTGTTGTTGTCGCTGCAGTGAGTAGTTGTAGCGTTATCAGTTCAGTCAAAGAGCGAAACTACGACATGTATTGAGTCTAGAGTGAGAGCATGAAATTATGCCACGAAAAGCCTCATTTTGAGCAATAGGATTGTAAAAACATGGTATTTTTAGCCAGAAATCTACCGGGTGACCCAATAAAAAGTGAAACTTTTTGAAAAATCACGAACAATTGATTATGCTACAGATCATAAAAATTTCTTTCTGTCCTTTTATATTAAAGATCGAATTAGTTTCTGGAATTATCTTTATTTCATTCCCAAGGAAAAAAGACGACGAAATCGTTGCTTGAAAAAAACCGTCTTTTGAGCTATAGTATTGTGGGGAATTGTGGATTTTCACGAAAAAGCTAGCCTGCGCGCAGACCCATTGGGTAATTGTAATTGTAGAATTGTAAAACATTGTACATTTTCACGAAAAAGCCAGCTTTTTGCGATTTTATATATCAAAATGTCAGTACTTCACCACATAAGAGCTTCATCGATGACATAAGAAAACAATCGAAGTGGTGGTGCGGAATTAAGATTCGATTTGATAATTCCTTTTGATGTTGAAGGATGCTTCAAAACCAGGTAGCTGGTAAAAAAACAAATTCAAACAAATTCAAGACCATTTCAAGACATACAATCAGACAAAAATTAATTTGGTCCTGACACAAATGCACATAAAGGAATTTTCATGATCGGTAATATAATCGAACAGCGGCGGACACTTTGGCACATATTGAGGTGGCCAAGCTATTGTTTCTGATAAAATGCATTGTTCATTCACATTGTTTTGAAACAAAAGATCATTGTTCTCTCCAACATTGGGGGGGGGCAACAGCACCCCGTCGCCCTCCCTAGTGTCCGCCACTGTAATCGAATTTGACAAAAGGTGCATGTCTTATTCGTCTTCAAATTCATTACTGTCACACTAAATCATTTATAAATAATCGTCGTCATTCATCGAAGCTTTTGATTTGTAACTTTCACCAAGGTCGACTTTCCTCGGCAACATACTTGGTTCATTCAAGTTCAACAACGCTTTCTCAATTTGCAGTTTCGAATATGCGGCTTTGAATTGTTCTGTTTCGAGTGTTTGTTCTAATAATCCTTGGTCTTCAAAGAGTCTGCGACAAGACTAAAAATGAAGCAAAATAAAATTAATCAATGTAAAATTCTCCAAAAGAAGTTTTTTCTATTCTGGTGCAAAAACGTGGAACGAAATCCCATTGCAAATTAGAATAAGTCCCACGATTACCACGTTCAAAAGGAAGCTGAAGGCACGATCCCTAGGAAGACCAGCAAATCTTTAAGGTTTTAATTTGTACATATATATTTATAGCGATTATTTTTTTTAGTTTATTAAAATAGCGGATAGGGTATTTGTGTTAAAATATGATGAAATAAATAAATAGAAATAAAGAATTTCAAAAAGACGGGTAGATTTTGCAAATTAGCATATCCGAACATCCAAATGTTTCGGACAGAAAAGTCTCGGAGAAATAACTTCGGACAATAAAGAAACAATAAGAACAATAAGAACTTCGGACACTTTTGAAAAATCGCAACAATTTCCTTTTTTACAACTTAATGGTCAAATAGTTCGCTTGAAATAGGTTATATTTGCATTGAATCAACATGATTTTAACCAAATATCCGCAATGAATGACAAAATTTCAGATGGTTTTAAAGACTCCGTGTTCCCCATGATCCTTTGCGCGCCCGTGAAGCATCAAAACCTCGTTTTGGCCGTAAACAGCAATATTTTGAGAACATTATATTTAGTTGAAATTTAAGTTCCATGTTCTGTGTGTAATGGCTGCGGGGTAGTCTTTGCCCCCTAAGGTATCGTTCTTGTAGTGTTGTAGAGAGCATAGGCATCAAATCTTTAAAACAAGATTGCAAGGATTGCTAAATCGTAAACCAGACAAGCGACAGATTCCTACTTACCGCCATATTGTAGACCTTCAAAAACTATGGTTTTCTTGAAGATTGTGCCGTTATTCCTCTATTAAGTTAGGATTTACGATGATTTAATTTTTTTCAACATTTATCATCAACTTCTTCGATTTGTTAATATAAAATAAAAAGGCTATAATTCTGAAAATAATCAAGATATCAAAAAGTTCCAATGACTAATAATAGCAAAGTACCTGAAGTTCCTTTCAAGCCATAAAATCAAGAGAAAGATTCAATAGCCATCCGTGCAATCCTTTTTAAAGATTTGATGCCAATGCTGTTGTATAGTGGTATAGTAATTAGGAAGTATAGCAGGATGAAAGGAAGTATTGTAATATTTTATATGATGATAAAAAGAAAAAGAAACTGACCTCGATGATAGATGATAAAACATTAAATTGTCTCATATGCAGTGCTACTTCTTGCCTCTCAACCAACCAATCACACCACATTTGGCAGTGTCTATCCCAAATGGCCTATAGATAATAAAATACAATATTCAGCGAAGGAGAGAATATAGACGGAATCATTAGGATTTCTCCTTGTTTGCTCTTCATGTTCTAGATATGAATACGAACCAATAGGAAGTATGCTCTCCTTTTTTTAGAGAAGCAACAGCTAAAACCCACATATAAGAAACACCATCTTTTTAAGCTTAGCCTAGCCAAGGTTCTTAATTCTTGCGTCTAGAGGTTTATGAGTAATGCACTTAAAAGGGCCTGTACTGCATGAAAACCACACAAAAGACAGCGTTGAACATCTAGCAGTTTGTAACATCCGCCTTTCTAGATTCAATGGGTGTTTGTTGAATTTTAGAAACTTTCTAGAGGTGGTGGTTTTTATATGGGGGTTTCTACAGTACATAGTGTCTAAATGATCTAGGTTACAAGACTTAGAATCTGCTTTGAGCAATCAAACAACTTTAGATTAACTACGTGATAATTTTGTGCCACTTTCTAGCTTACATCTCTTTCTTTTCCTATTAGATACCTTTTAGAAATAAACAAATGGTGTACAGTTCTAATTAGCTTGTATAGTGCAATGACAAAATAAATGAAATGTCAATTTTTTACAAGCTACAGATATGTTAACAATCAAATGAGAATGATCTATGAACTGAAAAAAATTCACTGCCTAAAAGTCTCTTACCTTGGACAAGAAAAGCAACAATCGCATTTCCTTGACAAACATTCTGAAGTTGCCCAGATTTGATAAAACGAATTCAATGAATCTGTCAGCAATGTCTTCGTTACTTTGCTGCTGGGAAAGAATTCGATAATAACAAGGGGATAATCAGTTGATCATGATAAGAAACCAAAGTCTGTCTCCAATTAGATGTCACGTGAAAATGCCCGCGAATAAAAACAATTGAAGAGTTTTGCATGAGTAATTTTGAGTTATCGCAAATCTCATGTGACATCTAATTTGAGACAGACTTTGAATAAATCAATTTTTTTATAGAAATAAGACAGTTTTATATGGGGGCCATCTATAGATAACATACCTAGTGGAAGCTAGTATAGGAAAACAGGTAATGAGACAAATTCTTCTCTATAGAAGAAAGATCAGTTTGTTAACAATCAAAGTACATAAACGAAGTACATAAACGTTCTAAAATGACACTAATGTCAAAACCACATTTCAGATAAAATCTTTCAACATGTGCTGAAAATAGATTTTATAGAACTCTTTAAGGTAATGTGTCCATACAAGTACACCTCCCAGAGGAAGGCATGTGATCAACTAAAATTTCTTTTCANAAAATAGCTGATAGGGTTTTTGTGTTAAAATATGACGAAATAAATAAATAGAAATTAATCAATGTCGAAAAGAAGGGTAGATTTTGCAAATTAGCATATCCGAACATCTCCGAACATCCAAATATTTCGGACAGAAAAATTTCGGACAAAGAACGGACAATAAAGAAACAATAAGAACAATAAGAACTTCGGACACTTTTGAAAAATCGCAACAATTTCCTTTCTTACAACTTAATGGTCAAATAGTTCGCTTGAAATAGGTTATATTTGCATTGAATCAACATGATTTTAACCAAACATCCGCAATGAATGAATCCAATAGAAATATCGTGAGCAAAAAATTTAGCTAAACAAAATTTCAGATGGTTTTAAAGACCCCGTGCTCCCCATGATCCTTTGCGCGCAGGTGAAGCATCAAAACCTCATTTTGGCCGTAAACAGCAATATTTTGAGAACACAATAGTGGGAACATAAATAGCTTAAGGAAACAAACATTTTCTAATCCTGCAACTATATTCAGGATTGTCTGTTGTGTGAGTTTAAAAGCGATGGCACAACAAGGTTCATTTGAAGATCGAAAAGATAAAGCAACCTCTCGATTGCTAGACCAAAATCATTTTCATACAGTATAAACGTTATTGTGAGACTGCGAAGGATCATTTGGAGCACAGGGTCTTTAAAGATAATTCGGACAAAAATGTTTGGATGAATTTTGTCCTGAACTTTAATCGTCCGAAATATTTGGATTTTAATATAATTAAAAACAAAACAGATTAAAAACTGACCTGTGAACTACAATCATAGCCAAAACTCTTGAGATACTTTGCTTTAAGGAGGAAATTCTGAGTCAAGACCCCCCCCCCCGCCCCCCCCCCATTGCAATGTTGGAAGATGATGGAAATGTCATAGAGCTCACAACTAGATCACAACTGTGTGTTCTTCAATCAAACCAACATTGCAATGGGGGGAGGGGGTCTTTAGCAGTGGAATGTAGTAGTTTGAAGGCAGGGAAGGTATCTTTCAACACAAAACGCATTTGTCTTAACGAGTTTTGTCCAGGATTGTAGGAACCTCGACCTAATAGCATGGGTGCAGTGTCTTGAGTGGTGGGGACTCTTCTGGGGGAGCAATGGCGGCGGCAGTTGTAGTCATTGTTGTTCTCTCGGCCGGGGTTTCTGCTGTTCAGCATTATCGCCTGTGCTGGCCTGAACTCCAATGTGAAACAGGCTCTTGTATTTATAAGTATTTAATCGTTTATAAGTAGGTATTTGTAGGTGTATATTTAGTTGAAATTTAAGTTCCATGTTCTGTGTGTAATAGCTGCGGGGTAGACTTTGCCCCCAAAGGTATCGTTGCACGGATTGCTTAATCGTAAACCAGACAAGCGACAGATTCCTACTTACCGCCATATTGTAGACCTTCATAAACTATGGTTTTCTTCAAGATTGTGCCGTTTTTCCTCTATTAATTTAGGATTTACGATGATTTAATTTTTTTCAACATTTATCATCAACTTCTTCGATTTGTTAATATAAAATAAAAAGGCTATAATTCTGAAAATAATCAAGATATCAAAAAGTTCCAATGAATAATAATAGCAAAGTACCTGAAGTTCTTTTCAAGCCATAAAATCAAGAGAAAGATTCAATAGCCATCCGTGCAATCCTTTTTAAAGATTTGATGCCAATGCTGTTGCATAGTGGTATAGTAATTAGGAAGTATAGCAGGATGAAAGGAAGTATTGTAATATTTTATATGATGATAAAAAGAAAAAGAAACTGACCTCGATGATAGATGATAAAACATTAAATTGTCTCATATGCAGTGCTACTTCTTGCCTCTCAACCAACCAATCACACCACATTTGGCAGTGTCTATCCCAAATGGCCTATAGATAATAACATACAATATTCACAGCAGCAGAGAAGATAGATAGAATAATTAGGATTTCTCCTTGTTTGCTCTTAATGTTCTAGATCTGAAGACGAACCAATAGAAAGTATGCTCTCCTTTTTTAGAGAAGCAACAGCTAAAACCCACATATAAGACACACCATCTTTTTAAGCTTAGCCTAGCCAAGGTTCTTAATTCTTGCGTCTCAGGTTTATGAATAATGCACTTAAAAGGGCCTGTACTGCACGAAAACCACACAAAAGACAGCGTTGAACATCTAGCAGTTTGTAACATCCGCCTTTCTAGATTCAATGGGTGTTTGTTGAATTAGGTGGTGTTTCTAATATGGGGGTTTCTACAGTACATAGTGTCTAAACGATCTAGGTTACAAGACTTAGAATCTGCTTTGAGCAATCAAACAACTTTAGATTAACTACGTGATAATTTTGTGCCACTTTCTAGCTTTACAATCTATCTCTTTCTTCTCTTATTGGATACCTTTTAGAAATAAACAAATGNTTAATTCTTGCGTCTCAGGTTTATGAATAATGCACTTAAAAGGGCCTGTACTGCACGAAAACCACACAAAAGACAGCGTTGAACATCTAGCAGTTTGTAACATCCGCCTTTCTAGATTCAATGGGTGTTTGTTGAATTAGGTGGTGTTTCTAATATGGGGGTTTCTACAGTACATAGTGTCTAAACGATCTAGGTTACAAGACTTAGAATCTGCTTTGAGCAATCAAACAACTTTAGATTAACTACGTGATAATTTTGTGCCACTTTCTAGCTTTACAATCTATCTCTTTCTTCTCTTATTGGATACCTTTTAGAAATAAACAAATGGTGTTGTTATGTTATGTTATGTTATGTTATGTTATGTTATGTTATGTTATGTTATGTTATGTTATGTTATGTTATGTTATGTTATGTTATGTTATGTCATGTTATGTTATGTTATGTTATGTTATGTTATGTTACAAGCTAATTAAATGAGAATGATCTATGAACTGAAAAAAATTCACTGCTTAAAAGTCTCTTACTTTGGACAAGAAAAGCAACAATCGCATTTCCTTGACAAACATTCTGAAGTTGCCCAGATTTGATAAAACGAATTCAATGAATCTGTCAGCAATGTCTTCGTTACTTTGCTGCTGGGAAAGAAATCAATAAAAATTGAAGGGGATAATCAGTTGACCATGATAAGAAACCAAAGTCTGTCTCAAATTAGATGGCACGTGAAAACGCCCGCGAATAAAAACAATTGAAGAGTTCTGCATGAGTAATTTTGAGTTATCGCAAATCTCACGTGACATCTAATTTGAGACAGACTTTGAATAAATCAAATTTTTTAAAGAAATAAGACAGTTTTATATGGGGGCCATATATAGATAACATACCTAGTGGAAGCTAGTATAGGAAAACAGGTAATGAGACAAATTCTTCTCTATAGAAGAAAGATCAGTTTGGGTAGAAGTACATAAACGTTCTAAAATGACATTAATGTCAAAACCACATTTCAGATAAGATCTCTCAACATGTGCTGAAAATAGATTTTATAGAACTCTTAAAGCTTTTGCACAGAAGTTATTTTTTTTATATGCCATTAAAAAAAATTATAAAAACATACTACGGATTAATCTACCTACAAACTACATTACAATACTAAATTACAAGGATGATACCACGAGGAGCAAAAGACTATGACTACCTGACGGCATTACATGAACAATTCTTAAACTACATACAATTACACACTAATACTACAACACACGATTACAACTAATAAATACTGAACTAGAGTCTGTCTAGCATTAGATGTCAGGCCAGGGCTGCGATAACTCATAAAATTAACGTCGAGAGCACAACTCTTTTGTTGTTAATGTTGTTGTCTTTTAGCCTTGGATAATACGCCTATGACATCTAATGTGAGACAGTTACTTGATTGAAAGAGTTACAGTTAAGAGGACAAAGTACTATATTACTTACAACAACAGACAGGACGACAGCAGATATTTTGCCTTGATCCAAACGAGCAAGCTTCTTTAGGATACCTTCCATAATTGTGCTTAGCTAAAAATGGCAAAATGAGATTCATTTCTGAGATTGAGATTCTGAGATTCATTGAGATTCATTGAGATTCATTTCTTAAAATGTGCTTTTAAACAAGTTCATAGCCGATATCTATCTTCTACTGTGGCAGATCTTCCCTGATAAATCAGCTGTGAGAAGCTAGCCTGCACTCAGCCTCAAACCCTTGATCGAAAAGTTTAGCCCTGCAGGAGTTTTGAGGCTGCACGCAGTTTGCGAAAAGCAAGAAGTGTGAGGTATATAACATAGTTACAAGTACAAGCTATATTGACCACATCAGAGTAGCAAAAAGACAAACTTCGTAAGAGAACAGTAACTTCTCTAGTTAATCCTTTATTAATAAGGCCTTAACTATCATCGAATTAATTATTGGCAAAGACAGCTCTTAAAGGGACTCCGTCGCTTAACTGTAAACAAATCTGTAAACACCATTGTTTTAGGCACGTGTCCATTGTCTTTTGCAGTTTGTTTGGTGGCTTCAACTAAGCCACCAAAAATGACTGTTAAAATCCACTTATATCCGAGCAATCGTAAAAGATATGAATGTTTGGTTTGTTCCTCTGTGAAGTGCAAGGATTTATCTTCAAAATAATGCTTTCATTTTTGAAAAAAAAGACGAGGAGTCTGTGTGATATCGCCTATCATAAATTGCAAAATCACGGTTTCGACCGAAGCTTGGAGACGGAGACCCTCTAGTATCCACTAGCAGTTATATGAACAAGTTTCAAACAAAATATCTTAAGATAGGCTCGGCTCACCTTGCTCGCAATTAGTTCACACACAGTTGTCTCTGCGACATCGAGAACGTCACTTACACTGCTGTGGTAACGGTACTAGAAAAAACAAACAGGAAAATTGTTTGATAAACTGAAAGGAATAACAGTATCGAACACTTCAAAATCACGAAACGTATGATCACAGAAGAACACAATGTATACAGTAAAACCCCGCAAACAAGAACATAGGAAAATAAGAACATACAGACTGATTTTTGTGAAAAAGACACCCAAAGATAAGAACCAAAAACAGTCTGATTTCTTTCCATGTTCTTATCAGATGATACACTTATGATAACTTGCCTGAAAAATAACAAATTTTGTGAATCTGAAATCTGGCTATTTTATAAACATCTGCTGATCACATTAGTTTATAAAAACTAACAGCCCTTTTTAAGTCCAAACACCTCAGACAGTTTTAAAGGGTAAGCAAATTGTTTGGCAAATTTGTATGATATAATTTATTTTTGTCTACAACACAACAGATTACTATTTCCTGCAACATTTAGAATGCAATCACGCCTCCCAAGTTTATTAAATGCATACTGCATAAAGCTTTCGTGCTCCTCGTAGTCATAAGGGTCCTTGGGGTAAGAACCTTACCCTGAAGATAGCAAGAGCACCACATTCATAAGAACATAGCCAGTCTGTTCTTTAGAAANCTCTTAAAGGTAATGTGTCCATACAAGTACACCTCCCAGAGGAAGGCATGTGATCAACTAAAATTTCTTTTCAATCACACATAAAAGGTTGCTTTGCGACTGCTATTGAAATCTAGCAAACAGAAATTCCACAAAACAAGGGACAGATTAAGAAGGCTTTGTTCCCACTGCCTGTGACGTTTCTTTATTTTGTGATCACAAAAGGTTGCTTACAGCAATCTTCTGTATTCATGTGATCAGCTTCAATATCAACCAATCATTTGCCGATAATTTGATGGATGTTGACAGGTTGGGGATACGCTGACCTTATATATATGGACACATTACCTTTAAAGCTTTTGCACAGAAGTTATTTTTTATATGCCATTAACATTTTTTACAAAAACATACTACGGATTACTCTACCTAAAAACTACATACAATACTAAATTACAAGGATGATACCACGAGGAGCAAAAGACTATGACTACCTCATGGCATTACATGAAAAATTCTTAAACTAAATACAATTACACATTAATACTACAATACACGATTAAAACTGATAAACACTGAACTAGAGTCTGTCTAACATTAGATGTCAGGCCAGGGCTGCGATAACTCATAAAATTAACGTCGAGAGCAAAACTCTTTTGTTGTTAATGTTGTTGTCTTTTAGCCTTGGATAATACGCCTATGACATCTAATGTGAGACAGGTACTTGATTGAAAGAGGTACAGTTAAGAGGACAAAGAACTATATTACTTACAACAACAGACAGGACGACAGCAGATATTTTGCCTTGATCCAAACGAGCAAGCTTCTTTAGGATACCTTCCATAATTGTGCTCAGCTAAAAATGGCAAAATGAATAAACTGAGATTCATTTCTTAAAATGTGCTTTTAAACAAGTTCATAGCTGATATCTATCTTCTACTGTGGCAAATCTTCCCTGATAAATCAGCTGCGAGAAGCTAGCCTGCACTCAGCTTCAAACTCTCGATCGAAAAGTTTAGCCCTTCCGGAGTTTTTAGGCTGCACGCAGTTTGCGAAAAGCAAGAAGTGTGAGGTATATAATATAGCTATGAGCTATATTGATCACATCAGATCAGCAAAAAGACAAACTTCTCAGCAAAAAGACAAAGCAAAAAGAACAGTAACTTCTCTAGTTAACTCTTTATTGATAAGGCCTCAATTATCAGCGAGTTCATTATTGGCAAAGACAGCTCTTAATATTCTCTAGCAGTTATATCATGGGTAGTAGGAAAATCGGAATGTGTTTTGGGTTTATCCAGTGGTATCAAGAATGAGAACAATTAGGCCTACCTTTGTGCATTTTTCCTGTGTCTATCTTCTCCGTTGTCCTCTCGATTTTGCATGTTCAGAAGGCTGCATGCAGTCGCTTTCTGTCCTTCAATCCAAGCGCCATGTTTATTAGAGTTGTTGTATGTTGTTCCTGAAAGCTCCTTCAAAGGGGAGAGGGCGGAGCGCTTTCAGGAACAACATACAACAACTCCAATAAAAATGGCGCTTGGATTGAAGGACGGAAAGCGACTGCATGCAGCCGTCTGAACATGCAAAATCGATAGGACAACGGAGAAGATAGACACAGAAAACATGCACAAAGGTAGGCCTAATAGTTCTGCATCTTGATACCACTGGATAAACCCAAAACACATTCCGCTTTTCCTACTACCCATGGTTATATGAACAAGTTTCAAACGAAACATCCTAGGATAGGCTCGGCTCACCTTGCTCGCAATTAGTTCACACACAGTCGTCTCTGCGACATCGAGAACGTCACTAACACTGCTGTGGTAACGGTACTAGAAAAAAAAAACAGGAAACTTAATTTATAAACTGAAAGCAATAACGGTATCGAACACTTCAAAATCACGAAACGTATGATCACAGAAGAACACAATGTATGTTAAAGGGAATAGACATAGCTATATTGAGTGGTCGCTATAAATAGGCTACGAAAACGCACCTGCACCCATTGTTTCTTCAGCTACACAATGAAACGGCACATGCCAACAGTATCAAATACAATAGACTATATTTTTAACTTGGCCCGGGCCAGCTTTTAACTATGTCGATCCACCTTTTCAAGGTAAGAGCGCCAAAGCGGAAATTGTTTATTTGTTTGAGATTTTGCATCTTTGAGTCTAGAATCTTGTTCTGCGTACAAAGTATTGTGTAGAAACAAATTTTCAAATTCATATCTGTCTTTATTTCGAAATTATGGCGATATAAAGAATTTGAGTTCATAAGGGCTTTGACCGTGAAAACAAAGTTTGGACAAATTTTTGTCCAAACTTTGTTTTCACGGCCAAAGCCCTTATGAATTTTAATCTGAGACACCTTTTGGTAGCTTAGGATGTGCGCTTCCTGTTGATATAAGTTAGATTTTGTTACGTTAAACGCAAGGGTACAAAATAGCTTTTGAAGGAGGTATGCTCTCTTAAGCAATAAAGTTGCCTGGAAAAATTCATTTTACAATCTTTGCCAATTATTTTGATATGGTTAGAATCCCTACATTCTTATGCATCGAATGATGTATAGTTTAATTAGACCCCGCTAATAGTTTGGATTTTGGGGAGAGAAAACCTAATCTTGTGCTACAAACGTTTACCGTAACCTTAAGCTTGGTCTGCATTGGAATAAATACGAGTTAGAATTGAGATAACGCAGTTGCTCAATTCAAACGCATTTTTAGTGATTCATCGCTTCTGAATGGAATCAAAACTTTGTTATTCCAACTAAATGCGTTAGGACATCTTTTACTAGGACGCCGAACGCCGAAAAAGTATCAAATTTAGGCAAACAAAGTTTGACGCTTTCTTCCAACGCATTCCTAATGCACTCTTTCGCAAGGCGATACTAAGAGATAACATGATTTGGTTGAATGCAGGATCTAACGAGTCAATAAACATGCGAGAAAAATGATCAGTGCTGAAAAAAAAATGAAGTTGCGAAGATATCTCGCAGGAACGTGCAGATTTCAGAAGGAAATAAAATTCCGTATCACAAGGAAAATGAGAGAAAGAAGGAAGAAGAAGGAGAGGGAAGCAGAGGAGGAAAGGGAAAGGACAGTCGTTTGCAACAGAAAAGAGGTGGAAATAAATGTCAGTCAAATTGTAGTCAGATGAGAGGGGAGAGAGACAACTACTTCCACATCCACACCAGCGACATAGGCAGCAAAATTTTGAAAAAACTGATACAGCTTTGCAGGAAGCCAGAGCTTTTTTCAGCACTGCAAACGATTGAAAACGGAGAGATGGCAAAATGAATTACTACCAACCTCGTCAAGGACTGTATTTTCATTTGTGCATAGATGTTCTGACTGCAAGAAAAATAATAAACTAACATTTCATAGAGAAATAACTATCAGAAACCACTCTTCATAAAGCTTATTAGCTAACGGGGATGGCAAGATAATTTGAACTGATGTCAGAGTGAGGTATTATTTCAAGAGTTAAAACTAAACGAAAAACTTGAAATAAAACGCAAATACAAATAGGACTGCTGCTTCAAACCATCTGAAAAAGGAAATCACTTAATGAAACATGGGAACGTACGAAATGCATTAATCTAGGCAGCATGTCGAATCTTTCCAAAACTTTAAAATTAATTGTGTAAAATTTTATTGCCCCATTCCTTCAAACGAATTGCTCGAAGGGAACTTTCGGTAATTTGCCATAATTCCAGAGAGAGCGTTTTTGATATCATCATTATTCTTGGAATTACAGCGTTTTTGTTTTAGGAAAGGATGTATGAGAGGAAGTATCTAAAGCTTTGACAAACATTAAAAGAACCATTAATTCTAAACTGATTGAGGAAAATCAATATGACCAATACAAGCAATACTCAGGTTTTGAAGGTCTACAACATGGTAGCAAGGAAAAGTCTGTAGCTTTTATGGTTCAACGCCTATGCTAATCTAGGCCAACTCAAATTGTGTCCAAGTTTATATGAAGATTATTGAAACAAAAGGATAGTTTGACCAAATGAAGTATTGAAATTTGCATACCTGTACACGTGCACTTGATAAAACATTGAGCATAACGCAAATTTCTCTCTCTACCATATATGTATAATCTACTCTTACTTCCTTCATGTCTAATGTCGACGCATCAACGACCCTGAAAATATAATTCAGTTGATTATTATTACTAGACTGATTACAGAGTGGCAGTTATCGCTATTCATAGAATGGTGGATGCTCAAACTATGATCGGTCTCGGTTTGGTGCAAGTCTCGTTTTGATGAGCGATTACTGGGACTCACCGTAATAAGTCTATATTAATACAGTGATTTGAATGACAGGGTGATCGATTGAATTCTTGACATGAAAGATGATATTATCGTATCGTTTATCTACTGATCAATTAATTGGTTCAAATGATTTATCGATCAATCGATCGACGAGAACATTTAATAGCTGTCGCATTGTAAGTAGCAGCACAGCAAACAACGGTAACTTTTTGGCCCACTTTTCACATCCCAAGTTGTTGGAAAGATACTCAAAAACAGTATTTACGGGCCGTCGACAATCAATTTTCATATTTTTAGCGGCATTTGACCCCTAACTTGAGACCTCCTCCCTCCCCCATCCCTTAGCGGCCATGTCCTAAGCCTGCAAAGTCTCGCTGGGTCATCTCAATATGCATTGAAAGTGAGGATGATGTTTTCTGCATAGCGACAATGACAAAGGTATGACCTTTGAATACTTCAGTGTTATGACAAAAAATCTCAATAAATGCTGAAGTAAAAATTTCACTACGGAGCTTTTCCTCCTTTCTTAGCGGCCCAACACTTAACCCCCTCCCTCATTTAACGGCCAAATGCCCCTAGGAATACGAAAATCGAATGTCGACGGCCCCTTAGTTAACAAAATAGTTCGTTTCCTTTAAATACTAAGGTAGCAGCTTAAGAAACACGAAAATTGCTTCAGTGAAAGTATTAACAAATAAAAAATAGTTGAGTCCTAGAATTAAGAATCAGGATTCTTCTTTGTACCTACCTATCATATAACAGAAAACAACACAAGACTACCTTTTTGCGACAGCCTCGATCATATCAGATGCCATCAACTTGAGACGGAGGTTCAAATGGTTAGCGAAGTCCTCATCTGGCCAATGCAGATCACGAATAAATGCTTGTAATAATTTCAGTTTGCGAAAGACTTCTTCCGAGGCAGCACAACCATAACTGTAAAATATATGGTGTCTTTGTTAGAGCACGGGCTTTAGGAAAGTCTGAATTAAAAATTATATTTTCGGATGATACATCGGGTATTTTTCTTCTTTTTATTTCGTTAGTGATATATCGAGGGAGAAGCGCGTGTGTAAGCCAGAGCCGAGCTAGATCCGAGCTGCAGGTGGGTTAACTCGAACATGTAATCACTCCCTTAGAGTTCTTTTTGCTCAGATTTGGCAGAGTTAGAGAAGCAAAACCAAACTAAGATAGGCCCAAAGAAAATCGACATATTGTTGCTATTTCTTGAATTATTCCTAATTTTCTGACGTCGAGTAAAAAGGTTTAATAGAATTTGCCAGGCAGCATGAGACAAAATAATGCCACTACTGATTGATTGAATGATTGATCTATCGACTATACCCAATGAAATCTTGAAAAAAGTTTCGAAGGGTCTAAATATTTTGATAACGTAATTCTTGAATAACATTATCCCCAAGGGGGAGATTTTCATAAAAAGGGAAGCCACTGCCCACTAAAGCGGAAAGCAGAAATACCTTAAACATTTAGTTGCAGAAGCAGTCTTAGGATTGTAACAAGATTCATTTCCAGCAATCCACAAAATAAAATAGCATGAAATCTTACCCGACTTCAGTCCAAGTTTCTTTTTCAAAAGTCTTATCCAACGATCTCGCAATCGATGACTCCATCAAATCAACATATCGAACGACCAATGGCGCGAATTTGTCTCGAAGGTGACCGTGAAATTTTCCTTGACATAATGCCGCTGAAATATTATCAAGAAAACATATGAGTAAAATGGGTATTGACGTTCGCCAAACTGTTGGATCAGGAATTGTGGACCAATTATAATAAATCAGGCATTGTTTTGTGATGAAAACGCGAACATATACATTCAAATTTGCTTCATTTAATTCGGTAATACTGTTCCAAAGTTAAGGGCGATTTTGATAGGGAGCTGTCTCTGAAAATGCTTTAAGAGGAACTACGAATTTTGATTAATTTGAGCACCAGGGCCAAATCACTTTCCTATTTCTACGGAAGAAGCAGGATTTCTCGGGGATTTCTCACAATTTCAAAGGACTTTTCTACGCAACCCTCTGATCAAATTTTGTCAAATTTTGAGCTTCAAAACTAAAAAATTAGCCAAATCTAACAAGTCAGTTGAATTCACTTACGTTCCATCCGAAGGTAATTATTNGTAACAAGATTCATTTCCAGCAATCCACAAAATAAAATAGCATGAAATCTTACCCGACTTCAGTCCAAGTTTCTTTTTCAAAAGTCTTATCCAATGACCTCGCAATCGATGACTCCATCAAATCAACATATCGAACGACCAATGGCGCGAATTTGTCTCGAAGGTGACCGTGAAATTTTCCTTGACATAATGCCGCTGAAATATTATCAAGAAAACATATGAGTAAAATGGGTATTGACGTTCGCCAAACTGTTGGATCAGGAATTGTGGACCAATTATAATAAATCAGGCATTGTTTTGTGATGAAAACGCGAACATATACGGGAAAATTTGCTTCAGTTAATTCGGTCATTCTGTTCCAAAGTTAAGGGCGATTTTGATAGGGAGCTGTCTCGGAAAAAGCTTGAAGAAGAACTACGAATTTTGACTAATTTGAGCCCCAGGGCCATATCACTTTCCTATTTCTACAGAACAAGCAGCATTTCTCGGGGATTTCTCACAATTTCAAAGGACTTTTTCTACGAAACCCTCAGATCAAATTTTGTCAAATTTTGAGCTTTAAAACTAAAAAATTAGCCAAATCTAACAAGTCAGTTGAATTCACTTACGTTCCATCCGAAGGTAATTATTAAGCATTTGGAACAGCACGAAACTGTCCCAAGTATCAATAGGTTGGGACGTTAAAGCTTCATCCATATCGACGGCGAAAAGACTCCAAAAGATTTCTGTATGCTCAACCATAAGATCTGAGTACCATGCAAGAGCCTGTAAAAATGAAACTAATTAAAATAAAATTTCAAGCAGAAAACGCTTAAGATTGTTTATCAAATTACATGAATAAGTGCCGCTCTACACGAATAAATGTCGAATAGGTACTCACTGGTTGACGATGAATGCCAAGAAAAACAAAAAGAATCACGGCATAAGGCCTACAGGCTATAGTATAAACAATGAGAGAAGGTAAAACCTGTTAGCCATCAAAGGGTGTGTTTGATTGGTAATTCCAAACTGACAAAATTCTGAAAACGGTAGATTTTGCAAAGACGAAAGATATTTCCCAATCAAACACAAAATCTTTAAAACGGTAGGTTTCGGATTCACAATGAAAGTCCGAAATGAGAAAATGAGAATCTCTCCAAAATCTGCCAAACCTTCTGCCTTTTGGAGCAGAAGGTTCAGAAGGCCTTCCAAACCTACCAAATCTACCGTTTTGAGAATTTCTGAGTCAATCAAACACAAAGTCCGAGTCTACGAAGTCTACAGTTTTCAGAATTGGTACCAATCAAACACACCCTAAAAGCGGTCTAGACTTGGTAGGCTTGGAATTTGTTTGTAATGGGAAATATATTTCTGTCTCTGCGAAGTCTACTTTTTTCAGAATTTGGTAGGTTTGGAATTACCAATCAAACACACCCACAGTTAGTCTCTTTTCGTAATCAATAAACTAAATTCACAAGCATTTTGTTGACGCTGCCAAGATAAGACTCGTGTTTCACTCGTTAGGCTAAATTCTTAGGTGTCATATGACACATGATCTTTTTTTTAGAACAAAGAGAGAAAGCTTACAGAACAAAGAATGAAAAAATAAGCTGCATTAGTTAAATAATGCATTTTTTGCTACGAACAATGGTAAAAAGCTGAGGAACAATGAATTGTTACAAAAAGAGCTAAATTTGGTAAACAACTGCTATTGTTCACAAACAATGTTCTTGTATGCGTGTTGCACAATATTTCATTAAAACAAAACAAATATAGTATAAATAATTGTACTTTGAATAGAGTTTTATTTTGTACGACATTTCGGGCATAAACCCATTATCAAGTCAATATCAAGTTGGCTTGATAATGGGTTTATGCCTGAAACGTCGTACAAAATAAAACTCTATTCAAAGTACAATTATTCATACTATATTTGTTTTGTGTAACTGCTATTGTTGTAGAATAACAACAGCGAAGATTGAAGAAACAATGACCCCATGACAATTACATTAACTTACCATTAAACAATGTAATAAAGTATTAAACAATGGCAATTGTTGCACAATAATGCAAAAAAGACAATAAAAACAATAGATTAATAACAATAGCATCATTGTACCTCTGCATGATGTTCTTCGTTTTGTTGGATCAATTCAATACATAATTCTGCCAATTGCATAACTTTTTCTAGTTTGTCATCTGGACAAACATCTGGTCCTGATGTCTCTATAGTAGAAGGAAATAGTAACTATTGACGTCACTCCCGTTTATCAAAGTGGCCCACGCTAATCCTTATGAATTTTATAGAACAGTTTGACAAAAAAGTGTCATCATAGCAAGTAATTTAACTACAAAAAATAAGGAATAACCGCGGGGAAAATTGCTGATTATAATCTCGTACACTTTCAAAATAATCCCAAAATAATAAAATAATCATAAATGATCACAAAGTAATCACAATAATCATAGAATAATCATAAAATAATAATAAAATAATCAAAATACTCATAAAATAATCTCGTGTGTTTAATAATCTCTTACATTTTTTGGGAGTGATTTGCCCCTCAAGAATAAAATTGTGAGGACTAGAAACCTACAAGGTTTACAGAATTCAAATTCTTACCTTCAACTTTTGCATATCCTGACAGTCTGGTATAATTTACCAAAGCAGCTTTTCGCAAACAATTTCTCACAGATGATCTGACATCCTCAGGATCAGCTGGTGTTACTGCATCTTTTGTTAGCACCTGGAAGCAATTAATAATTTTTTTTTATATTTTTATATTCCATTATAAATTTTACAAGACAAATTACAAATTACGCTACCTACAAACTACTTTACAAACACTACAAGGACGATACCCCAGGGAGCAATAGACTGTGATTACCCCGAGGCCATTACATGGAAAAAGATAAAAACTACCGGGTGAATCTGGACAAAAGCACCGCCCACTCGCAAAGTCGCACCCAAAGGACCACCCAACCGATTTACAAAATTTATAACAATCCTGTCAATGCGTCAATGAAACACAATTAAGTCCAGACCGTAGTCATTGGCTGACGTTTGAGTTGGCCTAATCGGTTGCGTGGCCCTCGCGCTACGACTCCCCCACCCTCCCGACCCACCCATTACATAAAACTATACGTAATTACTACTATAAAGTAAATTAGCGAAACGGGACTTTGCGACAAGATACTTTACGAAACGGACTTGGTGGTTGAGTGAGGTATAGCTAGATTTTAAGTGATATTAATCGAATCAAATAAAAATCACAATATTCAGCCACTAACATACATGACACTTTCATCTAGACAGTCCACACAAAGCTGAATGATACGTCTGTATAGTCATGACTCTCAACGTTTCCAACGTACGATTTTTTGAATTTTGGAATTATATGAAATTGGTATATCGTCTAACGTCAACCTCCCTCTCTATCGTCTAACGTCAACTATTTAACCTCCCTCTCTATTAAGCCCCCTCTCTAATAAGCCCCTCCCTTCACAGCCAAATTTTTTAATAAGCCCCCTAAACCTATATCAAATGCAAGAGGTCTCCAAAGATTTTTCGTCTAATTTTAATTTTACTTAGCATTTAATTACAAGCTTGCATGTTAATTTGGAAATGGTTTGGGATCAAAACTGCGTTGAAATTGTGAATATGACTTCTAAAATTGTTTGCTGATTCCGCAAAATATGAGGTAAATGACATGAAAAGCTATCATTTATAGCACTGTCATTTGAATTTTTGAATAAGCTTCCCTCTCTAATAAGCCCCCTTTGGGAGTCACCGAAATTAAATAAGCCTCCAAGGGGCTTAATACAGATTCCTGGAAAGCCTGGAAAGGTATGAACATCTAATCGGCTTACCCTTTCGTAAAGAGTTAGGGTGCTCTTCAATGCCCCTTCTGGTCTTCCAAATGGGAAGCAATACCTGTAATATGAATTAGAAGATTAGAATTTCTCTTTACCAAGATTTTTCAAAATTCAACTCTGTGTCGCAGAAAGATAATTGTTCCCTAGTTGATTTGATAAGTACGTACCATTACCAACTTTGGCATCAAGTACCTGCTGCGAGGCAATCTGTTTATCTGAGGGTAAATATTTCAAGCAATTCAGTGCTTTCTTGCGAGAAATTTCATCTCANGTTTTCAAAATCTGCCGGCAAAAAAATGTGTCGTTTTCGTGTGAGCGGGAGGCCCATCCGTCAAATTTTTCACCGTTTTCAAATTGTGCCGGTATCGCGTGAGCGCAGTCTTAGTCTCTTTTGGTAAGCTATAAACTAAATTCACAAGCATTTTGTTGACGCTGCCAAGATAAGACTCATGTTTCACTCTCTAGGCTAAATTTGTAAGTGTCATATGACACACGAACTTTTTTGAGAACAAAGAGAGAAAGAATTAGCTGCATTAGCTAAATAATGCATTTTTTGCTACGAACAATGGTAAAAAGCCGAGGAACAGTGAATTGTTACAAAAAGAGGTAAATTTGCTAAACAACTGCTATTGTTCACAAACAACGTTCTTGTATGCGTGTTGCACAATATTTCATTAAAACAAAATAAATATAGTATAAATAATTGTACTTTGAATAGAGTTTTATTTTGTACGACGTTTCGGGCATAAACCCATTATCAAGTCAATATCAAGTTGGCTTGATAATGGGTTTATGCCTGAAACGTCGTACAAAATAAAACTCTATTCAAAGTACAATTATTTATACTATATTTGTTTTGTGTAACTGCTATTGTTGTAGAATAACAACAGCGAAGATTGAAGAAACAATGACCCCATGACAATTACATTAACTTACCATTAAACAATGTAATAAAGTATTAAACGATGGCCATCGTTGCACAATAATGCAAAAAAGACAATTAAAACAATAGATTAATAACAATAGCATCATTGTACCTCTGCATGATGTTCTTCGTTTTGTTGGATCAATTCAATACATAATTCTGCCAATTGCATAACTTTTTCTAGTTTTTCATCTGGACAAACATCTGGTCCTGATGTCTCTATAGTAGAAGGAAATAGTAATTATTGACGCCACTCCCGTTTATCAAAGTGGCCCACGCTAATCTTTATGAATTTTATAGAACAGTTTGACAAAAAAGTGTCATCATAGCAAGTAATTTAACTACAAAAAATAAGGAATAACCGCGGGGAAAATCGCTGATTATGATCTCGTACACTTTCAAAATAATCCCAAAATAATAAAATAATCATAAATGATCACAAAGTAATCACAATAATCATAAAATAATCATAAAATAATCATAAAATAATCATAAAATAATCAAAATACTCATAAAATAATCTCGTGTGTTTAATAATCTCTTAAATTTTTTGGGAGTGATTTGCCCCTTAAGAATAAAATTGTGAGGACTAGAAACCTACAAGGTTCACAGAATTCAAATTCTTACCTTCAACTTTTGCATATCCTGACAGTCTGGTATAATTTACCAAAGCAGCTTTTCGCAAACAATTTCTCACAGATGATCTGACATCCTCAGGATCAGCTGGTGTTACTGCATCTTTCGTTAGCACCTTGAATTGAATTGAAAATTGAATTGAATTGAAGCAACCAAAAATCACCATATTCAGCCACTAACATACATGACACTTTCATCTAGACAGTCCACACAAAGCTGAATGATACGTCTGTATAGTCATGACTCTCAACGTTTCCAACGTACGATTTTGTTGAATTTTGGAATTATATGAAATTGGTATATCGTCTAACGTCAACCTCCCTCTCTATCGTCTAACGTCAACTATTTAACCTCCCTCTCTATTAAGCCACCCTCTCTAATAAGCCCCTCCCTTCACAGCCAAATTTCTTAATAAGCCCCCTAAACCTATATCAAATGCAAGAGGTTTCCAAAGATTTTTCGTCTAATTTTAATTTTACTTAGCATTTAATTACAAGCTTGGATGTTAATTTGGATATGGTTTGGGATTAAAACTGTGTTGAAATTGTGAATCTGACTTGTAAAATTGTTTGCTGATTCCCCAAATATGAGGTAAAAGACATGAAAAGCTATCATTTATAGCATTGTCATTTGACTTTGTGAATAAGCTTCCCTCATCTCTAATAAGCCCCCTTTGGGAGTCACCGAAATTAAATAAGCCTCCAAGGGGCTTAATAGAGATTCACGGGTAGCCTGGAGAGGTATGAACATCTAATCGGCTTACCCTTTCGTAGAGAGTTAGGGTGCTCTTCAATGCCCCTTCTGGTCTTCCAAATGGGAAGCAATACCTGTAATATGAATTAGAAGATTAGAATTTCTCTTTACCAATATTTTTCAAACTTCAACTCTGTGTCGCAGAAAGATAATTGTTCCCTAGTTGATTTGATAAGTACGTACCATTACCAACTTTGGCATCAAGTACCTGCTGCGAGGCAATCTGTTTATCCGAGGGTAATTATTTCAAGCAATTCAGTGCTTTCTTGCGACATTTCATCTCACTAAAATTCTCTCAAATCTCAAAATTTTCGAAAAGAATTTAGACTTGAACAGATATGAGGATATTGTTTGGAACTTTTCATTAGGAAGTTAAAGGAAATTTTTTTTTCTTACCTAAATTGAGTGATTTGGTTGGCCAAAAAGTCTCTTAATCGCTCCTTGATTTCTTCAAATCTTTCTTTTTCATCAATAGTGACTGTGTTGACTCCATCAGGCCTAAGAGCAGAAATGCAAGATATACCATTTGGGCTAGTCTGCACTTTAGCGGACCAGCTCTCAATGTGAGCAACTTATGTGTCATGGGGTAAGGGTTTAGGTGAGGGTTACGTTTTGGAAAAGGGGCTTTTTAGGGTAAGGTAGGATTAGTTAGGATTAGTTAGGGTAAGTTAGGGTAAGGTATGGTTAGTTAGGGTAAGTTAGGGTTAGGTTAGGGTAAGGTAGAGTTTAGGTAGGGTTAGTAGAGTATTTGGTCAAACACGTTCCCGAGAGATATGACATAAAGCTGGTCCGCTAAAGTGCAGTCGTCCCTACCATTTGATTGATGACGAAGCAAGGAGATTAGAACGATAGAAAATTGCAGGACGCATTGGTTTTTATTAAAATCGTGTCTTTCTCAAGTAAACAAACTCTTGCTGTACTATTTCTTCCGTCAATACACAATTTTCAACATCTTTAGATAGCATTACGTCGCAGCTTCAATGTTAAGCGTTCTTCAAAAATTATCATTATTAAACTGAAATAAGAAGAGGAATAGTGTAAAGGTAAAAGGAATATCAAAACGTCTGGAAAAGGGCAGTAGGACACTTACTTGTTTCCAAGTACATGCGATGCGCAGAAAGCATAACTGTAATGCAACAATGTAGGATCAATCATGACTCCATTCTCAGCTCGTTCTAATAGGTCTGATAAGTAGCAAAGATGGCGATGGCAGCCTCGTACACCATATCGACAGCAATATTCGTCTAACACAAATAATTGGCCAGGGGAAAACCAGCCCTAGAACAAGTGAATTAAGAGAGTAGAGCACACAGTATAGAGTGAACGAAAATTATAAGGCCTTCGCTGAGCAATGTAATTACGAAATCAATCAAACGTGGATGAAACTTATGGAGGAAACTAGCTGCGGAAAAGCGAGACAGAGAAACACAAATACTTGAAAGGAAACACTGTGAGAAGAAATCTTTTAAGTTTCTCGATTTAATTCTGATGTAGGGTCGATATTCTGATGAAGTTTATGGAAAGCTTGCACAAGGCAGCAAATCTACACCAATGAGCTATAGTTACAACGTAATAACGCAAGATTTGAAAATTTATGGAAGGTTTGAGCACACAAATACTTTTGCTACTCCCAAGCCACTTTTAAACTGTGCAACTCGTACTTGGAGTATAATATGTCCAAACTTATTATCAAAACAGTCCGTCGTTGTTTCTCTTAAATAAAAAAAGCCTGGGGTGGAGGTGCTCCCAATCGAGCATGGGTATGTGTGAACCCCAGTTTTGGGTGTGGTTTCTACAATTCCCCCAGTTTTAGGTATCCTTCTTATGATTTAAATAATGTACCAGTTTTGGGTAAAGATTTATAAACCTAGCTGAAGTTCCAGTTTTGTTTGGTTTAAAGTTCCAGTTTTGGATATGATTGTGGTGTTGCAATGATACCCAGTTTTGGGTGCCATCTTTACTATGACCCATCCAGTGTAAGGACAACATTTTGTTTGCACCTTCGCAAATACTCGTCCTCAATTTTGGGCACCTCTACCCCCGGGCAAAAAAGTAACAAGAACGACAAAAAGACATACCAAGCAGGTGTATGAGTCGTTTAAACGGTGCAGTAATGTCAACCTCTGTAATCCTTCAAATAATCTAAAATGTTCAAATTTGACTGGATCTGCTTGGATTACTTCATCGAGGCCATGTTTACGAGCTCTGTCGGCATCTAATTAAAATGAAGATTCGAACATTTAAAGGACAGGGGTTGGTATGATTGATGATAAAATAAAATAAAATAAAATAAAATATCATACTGTTAAGAATGTTCCACCATTTTTCGTCTTTTCTCGGCGAAAGTACGTATTTAAATAAGCGATTAGTGAGCAGTAATAATAATAATAATAAAGATATTTACAGAGGAAGACCTCATTCACTCGAAAGAGCTTTTCATGAGGGTCCTCTGTAAATTGAGCATAAAAATCGCACAGTGAATTGAGCACAGTGACGTCATTAAGCACAAAGATCGGTGCTTTCTGACGTCACACACAACGCCAACGAGGCTCGTCTATTGTTTTCTTGCCTCTGCATCGTGGCTAGCCTCGTTATTGTGTACTGGTGGAAAAAGTGGCAACTAATTGCGACGACATTTGGCCTAAGTTAATAAAATGTGTAACGAATCGACAGCTGTTAAGAACGTCAAAATGTGGAAAAAAGTTTTCAGTTTGCTTCAGCAGTTGGTAAGTTTGTTTTCTAACATTCTTTTTACAAAGGCCAGATTCGTCCTTTTAGCTGAAATCACGATTTTGCGAATATATTTATAATTTACAAATATCTATTTGCCCTTAAATCATGACTTTTACGGAACTGTTTTTCATTAAATTCAATGTTTAACAGCTAAAATTGAAAAAGACAATAAATTTCCCTCCGATCAACGCTAGCTAGACACCAAAAAAGTTTTGGCCGTTTTTGGAAAATGGAGGAAAATTATCAATAGACGATTACGGAAAAGATGGCGTCGGGAGGCATTTGGCCAAGCTGCATTGCATTTGATGATCGAATCTCAATAGAATCACTATTGATTCCATTATAGGACGCAATGCATCTCGGTCAAATGCCCCCCCCCCCCCGCCGCCATCTTTTCCGTAATCGTCAATACTGGTCTCAGAGAGAACTTACATCAACCTCGATTCCAGGGCTATCAGTGTCTTCAGCCTCCCTTCAGCGCACATGATACTGGCCGCCCATTTTTACCCTGGGTTCGAGGTTGAACTTACATATCCAAAATCACGAGCAAATTCTCAGGAATTTAGCTACAAGACTCGTAGGTTGAGAGATTTAAATTTCATAAAATGGCAGCATGGCTTTGCTGTACAACTTTTCAAAAAGTGGATACATTTTTGGTACAGCTGGCGAATAACAAGTTTATATCAAGCGTACTTGTTTCCATTGGATGTAAATTTTGACATGGTTTGGGCAACCTGGTTCCGAGGGCCAGAAGGCTGCCATGCTGGATGTCAACAGCCTCCTGTTGGGCCATGGGGACGAGGTTGATGGTTTGGGATTAAAACTGCGTTGAAATTGTGAATCTGACTTGTAAAATCGTTTGTTGATTCCGCAAAATATGAGGTAAATGACCTGAAAAGCAATCATTTATAGCATTGTCATTCGACTTTGTGAATAAGCCCCCCTCTCTAATAAGCCAGCCCCCCTCTTGGAGTCACCGAAAGTAAAAATCAATGTAATGTAAAGGCTGATTTCCAGTCAGTGGAATTTCCCGAGCGGGCGGAATTTACACAATCAAAAGTCATTCAACCTTAAATTTCTATTCAATTGCAAAGCGACATTTTCTGTGGTAAACAATAGAATTTCCGTCCCCTCGGAAAATTCCACTGACTGGAAATCAGCCTTAACACCTTACCTTTTGCCCTTGGTAGCGTATCACTTCCAGATGATACTGCAGCAACATCTAGCTTTGGGGCAGCTGGTTTGTACGATTGCCCGGTTGCATTGTATAGTTTATAAACCCAATGTTGTCGGTCGATGTCTCCGTCCGATGCAAACGTGACCACATCGCCCTCTTTGACCGCTCTGAAGAAAAACCGACCATTCTGGTGCTCTTCGTCTGCGAAAGAAATGAATTTAATCACGGTCTAGAGAACAAATAATATCTATAAATGGAAGTAGAAAGACGAAATGTAGAAGGCATAATCATCTTAAGGCATTCTATCCTCAAATTGGACGAGTAGCACCTCATAATAAATCAGAGAAGCACTTTGATTAAACGCTGAAATAAAGTATTTTTCAAGACAAGAAACTATGCGTGTTATTCGTCGGTTAACCCCCACTCTAAATGTCCCTCCACATGGAGGCTAACAGAAAAAATAATCCACTAGCTTCTTCGATCATATCTCGCCTCAAACCCTGTAACCTGAAACAGCCCTCCCCGTCCCCCACCGAAAAACAACAGTCATTTACCGTGTACGGGTTCCGAGAAGTCGACAGTATATCCCTGCATGGCCATCTTGTCTGTGGGATGAGCTCTCTTTGGTCGGTATGAGCACAGTGTGAAGTTATATTGACTGACCTAGAAAAGAAAAGATCACATTATGAAATAACTGACGCTGCAACGAGATTTTCAGATCCAGCAAGTAAGATTTGCTTTCCAATTGTAAGGACTTTTTTCAATTAAAATTTCAATGTGATAGTCTAAAATAAGAATTCTTCCCTTTTCAATTGAAGGCACAGATATTGATTTCAAAAGAAAACTGTGAGGAATTTTTTTGCAACCAGTCCCAACTTACTAGCAACAAACACCATATGCAGACTCGTCAAGCAACAGCTGGCAAATTCTCCATACCAAAAGCTAGAACAAACTACAAACATAGCTCCATCATAAGTTTTGGCGTTAAGATATGGAATAACATTCCTCAAAATATTACACTTTCTCCCACGAAAAACATCTTTGGAAAGCGTTACAAGCAGTTCTTATTGCAAAACTATCAAACAGTCGAAATCCGTTGGTTTCCAAACCCCTTACTTGTTCTTTCTTCTTAAGTTTTCCTTCATTTCCCCTTCCCCTCCCCTGCCTGACATTATATCTATTCGCTGATTACCTTGATATTTGTAGTTTTAGTATTTTTGCTAATCGAATTAAATCATTTTTATATATTCTACATGTATAACATAAGCGTTAAACCATGTCACTGTCACTGAGGGCATATGGCTCGAAAGCTCTTCCAGAGTTCTTTTCATATGTCCTCTTCAGCAACATTGTTCTTAGATGCTTCGTTATGATAGATTATGTTGAAAGCTTTTTTCCGTAGTATGAGTAGCATCATTTGTAGTTTTTTGTATCGTAGTTTTAGCTGAGAATATACATGAAATTGAAATTGAATTGAANTTTTAGCTGAGAATATACATGAAATTGAAATTGAATTGAATTGAAATTGACAAAATGAGATTATTATGGAAAACTAAACGAATAGGTTTACCTGGAATAACATGAAAAATCTCTTTTTCCACTTCTTCCATTTGTTTTGGCCTTTCGCATACAAGTACCTACAAATTGATATAATATTAAAATTATTGTTTCTTCTGGCCTCAGTTAGTTCTTCCTTCTAACATATGCTATTTCTCTCTCTCTCTTCCTTTACTTTTCTTCGTTTCCTTCCCCCCTTCACTCTTTCCTCGCCTTACTTTAGAACTTTCTACACCTTCTCACTTTCTATCTAAGAGCCCAACGGGTTTCTCGTCCCTTCATATCGCTTTATGTGTTTGAATAACAAAGAAATTGAAAATAGCATCGAAAAGCGGAACTATCTTCTTCACTTTTTCTTTTTACGATTAGCTCGTATGAGTAAGACGAAATATACAGCAAATGACATTTCTGCCACAAAATTTAAATCAGAAACCAAAACAAAATTCAATAACAATCAAAATGACCTACCCGCATTTTTTGACATTCACTGGCTTTTCAAATTTGACAGAAACTTTAAGTTCTATAGGGTCGCCAGTCCATCCTTTCGATGTGGTCATTTTGTACCAATCAAAGCCATCTTTCATTCCACAGTGTGGATTCAGAATGTACTAAAGAAGATATAAAATCAGTATTAATATTGATTTTTCACGAAAACTTCCATCTTTCCATACTAAAGTTTCTCAATTACTTTCTTATTCTGTTGGGAGCAAAAATAAAACACAACTTCCAAGATCGCTAAAAGAACGCTTTTGACATATAGGATAAAATTTGGGAAGAAAAGGAGTGCTGTTACGCTAAAAATATACACAGAGTAAACATTACTGAAATATAAAGTGCACTGATAGCTTTGCAATAATAGCATTGAATTTGGCTTTTAAAAGTTTCTCAGTGATTTTCAAAGATAGGATAGAATTTCTTATATTTTTGGCCATTGCAGGACTCTTTTCTTATAAACAAGCTGTGTGGCTACTTATAAACAACGACTAGCCCTACTGCTGAGACGAAGAAGGTATCCTGATAATATTTAGATGCAAAATACTCAGCGACTTACTTTTATTAGAACTTGAAAAACGCAGCTCTTTCAAGAATCCTAAACTAGGTAAAATATCAAATCCATATATAACCTTATCCTTACTTTAGCAAGTTCCTTATGGTTGTCCAGCGCGAACATAGAATTGTCTTCTGCAAGTAATCGCAATCGAAGCTCTGGTAATGGCTGATGAATCGACCAATCACCATGGGTCTCCCATCTATGAAAAGAAAAAACTTGAATTCACAGTTAGTTCATTCAGCCATCGCTGGAAGATTTTACTGCAATCTGTTTCTAGCCTTGAAAGAAAGAGACGCTAAATCCGGAAAAGATTGCGTCAGGGGGCATCTCACCAAGATGCATTGCGTTCTATAATGGAATCAAAAGTGATTCTATAGAACTTTGATCATTAAACGCAATGCATCTTGGTCAAATGCCCCTAGACGCCAGCTTTTCCGAAGTCGTCTATTGCCAATGTTGCTATGAGCGGTACATGTGCAATCAGGAATTTTAGCAATATATTTGTGATTATTTGGTCAGAAAAATATCATGATGGTCAACTTCTAAAGCAAATATGATTTGCAGCAATACCATGAAGTTTTTGTGTGGATTCTTCGGTAGTTTTAAGGTACTTTTGCCAAAGGCGTAGGAGCCAGGGGCTGGGGGGCTGGGGGGCTGTAGCCCCCTCAACGTTGGAAAAATTTACCAAAATCAGCCTTTTTCGGGCAAAAATCCACCCTAAGTCGGGCAAAAAATTTGGTAAACAATAGAAATTTTATCGGGCAGCCCCCCCAGATTTTATTTTCCCCTATGCCCGTGACGTTTGCCTAGAAACCTGATTTTGCGTCCATGATGTAATTAGAAGGGGTTTCTAGCTAGATGCATACAATAGACAATAACGCTAAAGATGGCGGCTCCAAAGACTCTGTTGTGTTTTGCTGCAAAGCATACTGGTAAAAAGCACCCTGACGACCACCTAACGACGTAAACATTTCGGTCTGCCGTTTCCACTAGCTAGCTTGAATTCGAATTGACCTTGAATTCGAATGCAACATGGTTCGAAAGGAAACCTTTTCCAAAGCAGAAAAAGTAAACTTTTGATTCGAACTGAAGTTTTGATTAAAGATTTGCGTTCGAATTACAAATTGTCATAGGTACTTCTTCCAAACTTTACAACAGCGGGCTAGTCGAAACGCCAGACAAATTTTTTATGTCGTTAGGTGGTCGTCAGGGAGCTTTTTACCAGCATGCTTTGCGCGGCCGCCATCTTTAGCGTTATTGTCTATTGCTGCTACTTTCGTTATGTTATGGTTCAACCTGGTTCCGAGGGCCAGTTTCCTACGTCAATACTGCCATGCATGCTTTCCCAAAAAGGCTGCCATGCTGGATTTCAACGGCCTCCTTTTGGGTCATGGGAACGAGGCTGGTTATGGTTGAGAATGCATCAAAGGGAGTATACTAAAACTCACACTGGTCGAGAAGCTTCTGCTTGATCGGTTTGAAGTTTTTCTCCACCTTCAAGCTGAAAGAAACAACAACAACAAACTACAAGAACGTCAAGTTAAAATACAACCAGAGATCTGATATTCAAGAATTCTCTCGCTTTTTGGTTATCTGGTTCTGTTAATCGAAGCTTCCTTGTCGCATCACAGGAGGCCCAATCGCGTATCATATGGAAGGTTAATGTTTAGATCTGATCTCCATCCATCAATTCTTCTTGCCGCTATGAAACGATAGGCTATTCAATCCAATTCAATTCAATGTAATTGCTCTGTTGCTGATGTTGTACTGCGAAAACGCAACATTTTTGGTTGTGTATTGCGCATCCACAGTAAAATAATAAAAACAACAATCATTATCCTTGTGTTGTTTTATTATCATACTGCACTGTACACAATACACAACCAATAACGTTGCGTTATCGCAGTACAACATCAGAAACACAGCAGTTGCATTGAATTAAATAGCCTATTGTTTCATAAAAGCAGGAAGAGTCGATGAGTCGAGATTAGATCTCAACATTAACCCTCTATATGATACGCGAATGGACCTTCTGTTGTGGTCGTATATTTTCGAAATCTTGGGATATTATCAACTCTTCATTCTTCAAACTTCGGAATTCTATTTCTCGCGACCTTCCTGTTTTGTGCTATTCTTTTTTGTGCCGAAAAACAGTATGTTGTACTAAAGTCTGTCTCAAATTAGATGTCACTACCTGTCACGTGAGATTTGTAATAACACGAAATTACTCATGCAAAACACTTCAATTGTTGTTATTCGCGGGCATTTCACGTGACATCTAATTTGAGACAAATTATAGGTAATTCAGTTTGGATTAATCATAGTGTAAGAATTATAAAACAAATGCAGGCAAAATCTACATCTAACATTTGAAGGTGTATGAAAATGCCTCTAATATGAGAAGATCTCCTGCTGAGTCGCTGACCTGCAAAGAAATCTAAATTTGGCATGCTGTTTAGAAAAACACAGCAAACAACTTTAAAATTAGCTTCTAACGGGTAAAATTTCAAACAACGCAAACAAACAAAAAAACAACATACCTCCATAACAACAAACACGATTCTGTTTGATGGCAAGGTGCCCAACCCTCGTGCTTCTGATACAACCACCTAAAGAGATTTAAACAAATTCGAATAAAAGTACTGGAAACTTTACATTTCAAATAGATCAAAGAGGCATTTTCGTTTGTTAGCAGTCATGATATCTGGTTTTGGTCAAGAGCTTCGAAATTATTCTTAAAGCAAAAAAATACTGCAAAAAAATCTAAATTCAAGAAAATACAGTTTTGGCTAAAATATGATGCCTTATGAAGCTCTGCTTCTCATAGTAAGGTTATTCAGGAAATTATTTCATCATCTCCTTCCAGTAGAAATTAGACTTGCCCCAGGTCTATTTCATGAAGTCCGTCTGACCGATCCCCTTCCCATCGTTCCTGGATCCGCCATTCGGTACCGGAACACCACTTTGTTCCTTTACGGAATGTCGGAATAGCAGATCCGGGAACTATGGGAAAGGGATCGGTCAGACGGACTTCATGAAATAGAGTTAGGGCAAGTCTTAGTAGAAATTAAATAAACATCTCTGAAGTTTATTTGGTCCTTGACATAAATGCACATAAAGACAACCGTTAACGTCGGAAACATAGCCAAATTTTGATGCTTTCTCAATAATTTCCATTTCTTAGGGTGGTAGGTGAATTAAAATTTCATTGAAGACACTGGATTCTATTTTTAAAACAGAAAGAAGAAAATAAATGTTATTTAACCTGAAGTGCAAATGTTTGTGTGTTGAGTTTTTCAGCAACTGCATCACTATCCTCCTGGACATCCATCATCGTTATTGCTGTGTTTTGTGCTCTGTCGATAAAATGTTTACAAAATTAATGATATTCTTGAATTGTCAACATTTAAATATCTCTCCATCATCTAAAGGCTCTGCATCCAACTGCTTTGAGTTTGATTTTCACTTTTTCCTGTTTTCTTAAAGTCAGGTGTGAATACAGTAAATCCCCGCATATAAGAACCTACAAAAATAAGAACCTACAGGCTGTTTTTCCCCAAATTATGCACCTCGTAATTAAGAACCTGTTTCAGTTTGATGGAAGAAATATTTTCATTATTAAGTTCATCTTTG
Source organism: Aurelia aurita (assembly GCA_004194415.1). Taxonomy (NCBI): domain Eukaryota; kingdom Metazoa; phylum Cnidaria; class Scyphozoa; order Semaeostomeae; family Ulmaridae; genus Aurelia; species Aurelia aurita. The sequence goes on along the minus strand of REGM01000223.1, from coordinate 231,089 downwards.
CCACAGTTGGCTGTTAAAATTTGAACCTCCTCCCCTGCTATTTGTAAGCTTAGAATCAGTTATTAGGTTCTTAGTAACATTGCTAAAACAAATAGCAGGGTTGACAATCTCTTAATGATGACTCCTAAAAGGTTTACACAAGGGACCCTTCGAATATTAACCTTTAAGAACCTTTATACCCTGAAATTAATCCAAGGACCTTTAAAATAAGAACCTAATTCAGCCTCGCTCTCAAAAAAGTAGGTTCTTATATGCGGGGATTTCCTGGGGGGAGGGGTAACTTCAATAGGGAGATGACGGGGGTGTGCCATTTTGACATGTGAAATCACACCCTAAAATTTATAGATTTTCCAAAAACCGTACCTCAAAATTTACTAACATTTATAGATTTTCCAAAAACCATACCCCAAAATTTACAGGATATGCAAAATGCATACCCTAAAATTTAATATTATGGGTCAAAAATCCCAAAAGTTTACCCAAAGAATTATTTTTGAACATGATACCCTAAAATTTATGATCATACCAAAAATGATACCCCAAAATTTATGGTTTTTTAAGATCTTACCAAAAATGACACCCTAAAATTTATTTTCTGCCTAAAAAAGGCACCCCAAAAAATGGCACACCCCGTACCAGTATATATGGAAGTAACCCCCCC
>REGM01000223.1:214002-230052 GCA_004194415.1 Aurelia aurita | reverse complement strand
AACCCCTAAAATTTATCTGCCTAAAAAAGGCACCCCAAAAAATGGCACACCCCGTACCAGTATATATGGAAGTAACCCCCCCCCCCTGGGGGATTTACTGTATATGTTAACTGAATTTCTATCTTTCCCCAACCAGTAATTTAATTGCTCCCAACTCCTCCCAAGAAACGCTATGCGTCTAACCATAAACTGCATATTAGGCTCTATTTTCTCCCGTTTCAGGTCGCAGGATATTGACATACATTCACCCCTGCTTACAATACGGGTTGGATAAAAATTTGCACGTTTTGAACACTTGTAGAAATTAATCGAGTTGGTCGATTTCAAATATTTCTCATTTAGTTTATTGACAAAAGTCTAATTTAGACTTAGAGGCCACGTTTAAGTATTTACGTCAGTAATCAAGTGGCTCAAACGTGATCTGAATAAAATATTGCTTCAAAGCCTTTGCCATGCCTCAGGAAAAAGAAAGTAGAAGCGTCGCTACTTCCGACCAAGCGTTAACGTCTTCCAATCATTTTTTGGAAAGAAACTCATACTTCTAAAAACAAATTGCAAAAATCTAATCGTTTCAGACAGAAATTGAAAGGATTAACTAAAATTGAGATTTTTGTATAGTTTGCCTCTTATGAAAAATAGTGCGCTCTATCTCGAAGTCTTCAGCATCCATTTGACGTATTGGCAACACAGCAGACGCCATGCTATCAGAAAAATATTAAATTTAATAGTGTTGCATCTATGATGAAATTTTTAAAGACACACTGTAATGAAAGGAGAATAAAAATTAGATAAAAGCTGACAGATATAAGACATACTTTTTCATTTTATAAAGTGCATTTTTAACTTCAGATCCAGTTTTTCCAACAGGAAATTGTTCTAAATTCATCATTAACTGTTTGATCATCGTCTTCTGTTCTTCAACAAATATATTTTCCATATCTTTGATAATAAACCTGGGCATCGTCTGTGAAAAGGAGAGCAAGTCACTCAGAGATGCAAAAACCTCACAAACCTACAAACCTGGTTTGGAGGAAGGTTTTTGCGAAAATATGAGGAAGGTTATAGTATTAATTTTTTTTTCAATTCTTGTGGCAGAATCTTACCTTATTTCGAAGAGTCCACGTAATATTTACTTAATAGATGATTCACTGATATCTTAGGAAAATTTTCCCCTTTAATAAGGTAGCTTCCATTGAAAACAGTACCTACATACCCCTAGTTTTCGATCAACCGAAGTGTCCCGAACCTTAAATTAAAGTTAAAATGAGGAAGGTTGAAACCCTGAAATTCAAGTTTGGAGGAAAGTCAAGGACTTTTTGCAATTCTGGTCAGTCACTTGTGTGATAAAAGTTACAGTTGTCTAGCATTTAGTGTCAAAGAGATGTGAAAGAGCCAACAGATAAGAGCCTTTGGAGAATGCGCGAACCAGAAGAGAGAAATAAAATCAAGTTTGTTTATTTTCCATTATAACGTATGTATTTCTTTAGGCAATTCTCTAGCATAGGGCTCAAATCTTTAAAAAGGTGGGTGTAAAATTCTTTTACATTTTTCTTTGAATTAAAAGTCTTGAAAGGGAACTTAGGGTACTTTCCTCTAAATCTGCCGTGGAAATTTTTTGATATCTTGATTATTTTCAAAATGGCGGCATTTATTATATTTGAGGCTGTGACGTCATCAAATTTCCAAATCCTAAACCAGAAGAGCGACAGATGTCTGCTTGCCATAATATTGTAGACCTTCATAAACTATGTTTTTTCTTGAAGATTTTATCATTTTTCCTCTATTGATTTAGGATTTACGATGATTTTGATTTTTTCAAAATTTTCCACGAATTCTTTCAACAAAAATATAAACGCCGTAATTTTGAAAATAATCAAGATATCGAAAAATTTCCCATGCATATTTACAGAAAAGTACCCTAAGTTCCTTTCAAGTCATTCAATTCAAAGAAAAATGAAATCCAATTTTACACCCAACATTTTTAAGATTTGAAAGATTTGAGCCCTTGCTCGGAGTCTCGTTTTCCAACAAAATTACCGTTACACGGAAGAAATAACCTTACTTGGCCCCACTTGTGAGCTGCTATTTTGACATGGTGTCCGAAAGGGTTAAATCAGACTTTACGACCTGATTTCTAGTTCTCATTACTACTACGTTAACCACTCTTTGTGCTCAAACTAGATTTTCAGCTAAAAGGAATGGTTTCTAGTATGAGTGATAATGTGGGCTGTGATGGAGGAAGAACCTATTGCTAAGACTCATTGTAGTCAGTCTAGAGTTAAATTAAAAAGAAACAAATCAGCCGAAATAACGGATTTTCAAAAGAACCGGCTAGTGCTAGCATTAAATTGAGAACATAATTATCAAATTATCAAATAGCCAAACCTGTTTAATGTTTCTTGGGTCCTCCAACGACTTCCCTCTTGATTGCAACTCTCTCCTGATACAAGCAGCTTGTTCATCGGCGTTGTCCAACTACAACAACAAAATTTCATTTTGAAAAGCGAACCCAAGATCAACCATATCAAAAGTGATGTGCACGAAAACGTAAGAAATCAACGAACAAGTCTTCGGTACTAAAACTTACAAATTAAATTAAGTTAATTAGATTAAATTGAAAACTCAACCAAATTTGATAAAGAGATATTGAAAACTTAGAAATGGGTTCAATTTGTAGAAGTTTTGCTTTTAAGAGATACCTGATTTTGAAGCATACCAACGAATCGCAACAGATGGTTACTCTCGAGTCCGGAAACATCTCCCCCGCTTATCATTTAATTACCGAACTGCAGATCGAATTTTCCACCCACCCAGTGTGAAGGTGAAGTCGCGGTTTTTAACGCCAGGCGCTGGGATCGCAGAAATAGAGACGACCTAATCGAGTCCGCGACCCCTTGTCATGACGCTAAAGTGGTGGGGCTTGTACTGGGATCGAACCCTGTCCGCCTGACTGTTCTGTTCTGGCTACAAAGTCAGAGGATTACACCACTGCGCCACAACACCTTCTCGTGTATTCCAGACTATTTCGGACTCGAGATTATCAAATTAAATTTTACCCTGCAAAACGACTTCGACCTTCTTGCTTTTGTCCGAGATAAAGCACTTTAATCAGTTAGGCCTTGGAAATTTCAAATGAAATCGTACGAAAAAGCATTTTCACTAAAAAGACAATGTTTTGTGAAATTTGGTCGAAATTTTGTTTGTTTCAAACTACGCTACGATTTCAAAGTAAATTCCCCCAGACATAAAATAGGTATGATCCCTTAAACTAATTTGGTTCTTGATAGAAATGTAAAAAAGAAATGTTCAAATCAGTAACAAAATAAAAATTTGGTGATTTTTCAAAAAGTTTCACATTTTTAGGTCACCTGATAAAACTAAGAGTTGATCCAAGTTTATCATAAAATATATGTTCATTTACCTGACAGGCATTAAACAAAATGATGTGTTCATATTTCTTCACCCCAAGAATCGTTTGAAACATTTCATACAATTGATCTTTCGATAAAATCAATTCGGATGCGGCCGTTGCAGCCAGCCTCGAAGGAATCTTTTTCTGGTCTTCGTCTCCACGATAAATTGCATCAAATTTCGCCATCCAGGAACTCAAAACGGTCTCCTTGCTTAGGCCCTCGATTTCTGGAAGATTTCGCACACGTTTCTCGATACTTGCTTTGAACACTTCTCTGAAATCGTTCGAGGAGTAACCACCACTGTAGACCTAGAAAGTAACAAAATATCCTTGAGATATCAACTTATTATTCCTACTTGCAGAGGGAAGGCAAATGCTGTACTTATTGCAGTCCCATATAAGTCCCAAAAATCGAGGAAATTGTAACCTATTTCAGAAATACTTTTTGAGACAGATTTCCGAAAAATATCGGCTCTTTGGACACCCTAATACCAGACAGCGCTCTGAGCTTTCAACAACAGCGTCATTCAACCAAAATTTATGTTTCTAGACAGCATACAGAAATCATCATTTATAAATTTATTTCTTTGGGGGGGGGGGGGCAAACCTCACAAAATCTTTCGGGAAAATTATTCGGTCTCGGGGTCATGCATAGGGCCCTGTCCATATTGGGAGATACCCCCGGCTCTGCAAACATGTAGCATGAACCTACAAAGGGAGAAACGTCCAATAACGTTGTTTACACCCACTTCAGATCACGTGATTGTCCTCTTGAGGAAACGTTATTTTTATACGAGTTAAGAACTTCGTACCATGAAAAGCGTGATGCGGGTAACTGTATCAACAGATAAAGAGATGATTTCTCAATTGTATGGTCATTTGACCTGAAGTGGGTATAAACAATGTTAGCTGAATTTGTCTATTGTCATAACCTTTAAAATTTAAACACTGCAATTTGGCACTGTAATGTACATTGTTATCACCTATAAAAAGGTGCAGTTGCAAGAGATTACTTCAAATCATCCAACAAACAANACTATAAATTTTCACGAAATCGCTGATAACTGGGGAAGCAGCTCGCCGAAAAATTGACAAGAAAAGCAAAGTTAGGATTTGAACTGAAGACTAAATTAACAAATGTTCAAAATCCATAGTTAATAGAGGAAAACACTGGTTAGGAAATGCGGCAAACATCAAACGAAGGCGCTTTTGTTCGCCCGCGAGGTTAAATTGAACCGTCACGTGACAACGAAGGTGCACAACATACTTTCAAAATGGCTTCCTCTGACAACAATCTATACATTTTTGGCGAGGATTTCGACACCATTATGGATATATTAGACGAAGATGATGAATTAGAAGAGCAATTTGTAGCGGCAGTAGATGAGGTTTGTTTTTCTACACTTTTGACTAAATAATTCTCCTAAAGACCTCAGAGAAGAGCGAGCGAGAAGAGATTGGTGTATGCGATAACTGTAGTAGATGGCCTAAACATAAACAAGCTCGCTCTCGGAAGTCCTACTTGATTGTGTCAGCAGTTCAGTTACATTTGCTTAAAATGGAATATCTAAAACAAATTTTTGGAGAACCTTGATATCTTAGAGTGTTAAGATGAGGCGAATCTCTAACGGAGGACACTGTTTTGCATTTGAAGGACAACACAGGCCAAGGCAAACTTTTGGACCAATCGTACTATCTCTCGACTTATGATAAATGCCAGGAAGCTTTTTGGAAGTTGAGATGAATTAGATTTTTGTATTTGTATTAGATCTGTATAATATATTTTTCACACTAGGTGGAGAATAATGATGTTGTTTGCAATGTGTGCGGGAAAAAATGCAAAAGCAAAGGTGGGCTGAAACGACACAAAACAACAAAGCACCCCCAGAGCGTTGCTGCCGACGAAGCCAGGACCAGTGAGATTCCATCATTTCAACTTGATGGTCTATTCTTGAAGAATGCTGTAGAGGCAGCGAAGAAAAAGATTGTGGAAAATCCAGTTTACGCCAAATACATAAAAGATGATCTTGCTGCCTATGTTTACACAGCAATGGATGAAGAAACTGAAGAATTCAAGGCCATAGCAGAACTAGTTAGTTCTTTTTCAAAGAAAAGGGATCTGGACAAATTTTATCAAAAGTTTTATACGGCAATTCCTTGCAAAGCTGAACAGTGTTTTCCAGGCCTATCAAATCATGCTGCAACATTGCTTTCAATGAAACTTGCTGATCAGCTTTTAGGACAAATCAAAGAGGGGAGCTCCTTGCTATCTCCAATTTCCACTGCAGAGCGACCTGAAATATCTGAAAGAGAGAAAGCTGGATTGCAATATATCGGAGGCTATGTTTTCCATAAACTCCATCATAAGCACAGAAGTGGGAAGAAATGGCAATCAAAAGAGAGCCAGTGCACGATGGCAGTATTAAAACAAGGCAAATGTAGCAATGGAGAGATTGAAAGTAACAAACTAACAAGTGCCTTGAGTCGTGGTGGTTTGTGGGGGATTAACAAAGATGCAGAAAATATCTTTTTGAAAACAGAGATCAATTTTAGAAAATTTTGTCCCACACTCAGTTCAAGGAAAATCGATGCGAATTTGATTATTGCTGAAACAATGCAGGATTGTACAGTCAAACAAGCATTTGATGCACTGGTGAATAGTTTAGACACCATTCCAGAAAGCACCCTTCTAAAAGATATCTTATTCAGCATCATTAGTTTGTATGTCAAGGTTAGATGTTTCTCCTTTGCACGGGATATTATCCAAAAGTTCAAAATTGAGGCAAAGAAAGGCAAGTCTAAAGGTCTGCGAGCAGAAATTAAGAGAGCAAGTGATAAAGCTCTTTAGAAAGACTTTTTGACAAAACTGAATTTCTTCATAAAAGTACACATCATTACAACTGAAACTGAAACTTTAATCATAACGGGTAGTTACAAATTAGTACAAACAAAGATGCATTTGGACCAAACATGTATTGGCATTTGATTAGACACCAACCCAAACTAGCAAAATCAGTACAAATCTTGTGTTCATTTTAATGTACCGTTGTATCTGAAAAATGGTTTCACAAACTCCATGCTTGCAATTGTAGACTCAGCAATAATATTCCGTTTAATGTCCCTCTTCTTTATATCATCATGTGCCAGCAAATCCTTTAAATCTAGCAGTTTAGAACGTCTGGACCCAAGTACCTTTTATTGGCTAGCTAGGCAGAGGTTTTTGTTTTCCTACAGAAGATAAGGCAAATGTAACGTATAGTTTCTTACTATTAAATATTCAATGCCAATACGTGTTTGTGCTTAATCCATTCCTATATTACCTACATAATCTAGGCCATATCTTAGCAAAAAAGGAAGTTCTTATACCGGCAAAAGTCCCTGCACCCCTCCAAGCAAAATACTTGGTACAGCCCCATTTCAATTATTTGATTTAAGTCCTCCAAATATTGAGTAAGTCCTAAGTGTTTGTTGACTTGCTCCCATAAATTTTTAAGGCATGGCCTTTGTGAAATAACCAAAACTAAGTTTTGATGTGATAAGCTGCATTATGACCAGACTATGATCAAATCATTGCATGGGATAAACATACCACATGTTCTGTAATGGTGGGGATCTGTGCCACATTTTAGTTTTCTACCTAAAGCTTTCGTTGTGTGACCATGAACTTTTTAGAAGACTTTAAGCTGAATAAAGGCATAATAGAATAAAGGCAGTCTGTCACACACAGGATCAGATGATTAGGACAATAAAGAGAATGCAGGAAGGGAAACAAATAGCCAATTTAGTTAGACATTCCTTTGTAGTGAGTTCTGACTTTAATACAGCCAATCAGATGTGTGACATACTGCCTTTATGAATTCAACACGGGCAGGGCAACACAGTGTTACTTTCTTTTGCTGGAGCATGATGGCAGTTTCTCGTCTGTAATGTTATACCATGCTTTACTTTTGTCTTTGCGACCTCGTGTGTTTCCACTTTGGCAAGAAATTGACCTCTGAATCCTGATGGTGTTATTGTTATATCCAAATTTTTGAATATCTGGATTGTCACTTCTTCTTCCTAGCTTTCTCTGATTGCCAAAGTATTCTTCGACAGGATCCTGGCAGAATCTCTCAGAAAGCACAAATTCCACTCCTTCACTCAACAAGAACTTGGTTGCTTCTATCAAAGAATAGGCAGTAATTTGTATTCCTTCATGTGTTTGCCTTGAAATGAACATTTTATTCTTTGCATTTTCAGTGAAGTTGCCAGGCCTATTCTCTATGCTCTCTCGCCAGGACTTGAAGAACCCCAAAAGACTGCCTTCAAGCCACTCAAATCGCTCATCATCTATTGATGTGTAAGGTGCTAGAAATTCCTTCCTCTTTCGAATGTGTTCTGTTGTGCTTCGAACATTGAGACAGTCAAAGAATTTATCCAGCATTTCACAGAATTTTGCTGTACCCAAAATGTCATCCGATCCTTTCATTTTCAGTACTGCTGAAACTGAGGCACTAAGGATTTGTGCTGCAAGGTTGACTCTCATCTTTGCATAGGGTGTCAAATTGACATGCTCATACGTTAATTTTGGCAAAAGTTTCAATCCATTTTCCATGTCCTCGTAATACAGACTTGACACATGTTGCCATAAAATATGACAACCATTATTCCACATGTATCTAACGCAGGAACCTGATCCCGAAGAATACAAACAATTTCTTGCAGTTTTTATAAGATGTGGCGCATCTGCGAAAAAGAAAATATACCTGTCAGGGGCATAAAAATTCACGGATCGGTAGCAAATGTCTCTTCCAGCATNCGTGAAAGTTAGGCCATGGGCCTCGATGGGCCTAGCCAACTAAATAATGACCTTCCTAGCCCAGATAACGATAGGTCTCCACATGAAAACTACGCATATATGATGTTTTGAAGATCGAAGGATGACTTTGAAAAAGAAAATCATTTTCAGTGGTAAAAAAAATTTCCGTGTTTTTCAATTCCGCGTTATGGACTTTTGTGTAATACGCCAGTGAATAACACGGAACTCCATCTCGCGGAAAATTCCTGTTCCGCGGTTTCCGCGAGTTCCGCGTTATGGACCTGGCCTTTCATTTTCAGTACTGCTGAAACTGAGGCACTAAGGATTTGTGCTGCAAGGTTGACTCTCATCTTTGCATAGGGTGTCAAATTGACATGCTCATACGTTAATTTTGGCAAAAGTTTCAATCCATTTTCCATGTCCTCGTAATACAGACTTGACACATGTTGCCATAAAATATGACAACCATTATTCCACATGTATCTAACGCAGGAACCTGATCCCGAAGAATACAAACAATTTCTTGCAGTTTTTATAAGATGTGGCGCATCTGCGAAGAAGAAAATATACCTGTCAGGGGCATAAAAATTCACGGATCGGTAGCAAATGTCTCTTCCAGCATTACCATCAAGATCTTTGTGGAAGTTGAAAAACTTTCGGTTTGCTGGAGCTCCATCCGCTGTAGCTGCAATAACTGGCAAATTGCATGAAGTTTCCAGAATACATACTGCATCCCAGAATAGTGGCATTAGTTGTGCACTTGTTATCCCTGTCGTTGCGAAGTAAGCTAGGCAATACTTGAGCTCAGTGCAAACACCCCTGACAAGAAAGACAAGAGCATGTGAAGCAAGTTCATCTACTTTCTCAAGGCAGGCATAATTTGCCTCAGGATCTCCAAGGTCCACATAACCAATTAGTTCTCCTGTAGTTTTATCAAAAACTAGATTTGCCATCACTTTCATTTCATCAAATAATAATATGACATATCTTTGAGCTCCAAAGTACTTATCACTTTCAGCTTTTAATGTCATGATCACACCATCTTGAAAGCCTGGTTTTGGTCGTATCCAGTTCCTATAGTCTCTTAACCTTCGCTGACTTGGTAAGACCAACACTTTACTTTGTCTTAACTCTTCATAGCAGGAAGGCGATTTAGCGGCTAGGGAAAGGCAGAAACGTATCAGCATAGGATGATACCTCACTCCTGTTGGACTGCTGTTGAAAAGTTTTTTCTGTTGTTGCCAAAACAACTCCATAAAGGGAGATAGCTTTGTTTCTGAGTTGCTCATAATTTTAGTCAAATCATTACTCAGCTGGTGATCAATCTTTACACTTGAACGTTGTAGCTCATCTCTCATATCTGCTAATTGTGCTTCAAGGTTGGCACAGTGAAGACGTTGCTNGTTCCTATAGTCTCTTAACCTTCGCTGACTTGGTAAGACCAACACTTTACTTTGTCTTAACTCTTCATAGCAGGAAGGCGATTTAGCGGCTAGGGAAAGGCAGAAACGTATCAGCATAGGATGATACCTCACTCCTGTTGGACTGCTGTTGAAAAGTTTTTTCTGTTGTTGCCAAAACAACTCCATAAAGGGAGATAGCTTTGTTTCTGAGTTGCTCATAATTTTAGTCAAATCATTACTCAGCTGGTGATCAATCTTTACACTTGAACGTTGTAGCTCATCTCTCATATCTGCTAATTGTGCTTCAAGGTTGGCACAGTGAAGACGTTGCTGCTGAAGAGTTAGCTTTATCCTTTCTGGGGCAGTCTTTGAGATTGGGGCATTCAGGTGTGCAGGCTTCTCTAGGTTCTTCTTCTTCACTTCCAACACCCTTGAGCTAACTTTAAGGTGCTGAACGCATGATACACATCTGGCACCTGGTGACAACACAAAGCATTTCATATCTCTCCAGTACTCTTTGCGAGGATACGGACTTGAAGTCTCGTCAAGTGACACTGGATCTGTACGCAATGGAATTACGTGATTCACCAATTGGCTTGAAAGTTCTATGGGTTGAATTCCTTCACAGAGAGGGTAACTTTCAAGATCTATTACCAAATTTGCAACAACTATATTTCTTAATGAGCGGGCATTCTTTGAGTAGATTGGATGGTTCTCTGGCAAAAACCAACCAAACACTGCAACATAATACTGCAACTCACTGTCAACAGTTATCTCAAATTGTGGAATCAATGATGATGGGTCCATTTTCTTCAACACGATCCGGTCATCAAGGCTGGTTACTGACCATGCCTGCAATGATTTTAGGCCCAACAGCCTCATCTTTAAATCATTAAAATCTTTGTAGCAATAGCTCTTTGTTTGGATCTTCGTGTCTTGCACAATATTCCTTGGTTGTCTTGGCTTTGGTTTCTCTGTTACATGACTCTTTTGTGGCATATTTTGTGTTGGTAACCTTCCAAATATTGGAAATCTTTTAGTCATCTTTGGACCAACATCTGAAATTGAATAAAACATCCCAATTAGTTATTGTGAAGAGACTGGGGAGCCCCCTTCCCTGGTAAACTCATGCTCAGGAGATCAGATCCAAATATGCAGCAATGCATAGTTTATATAAGAATATAAGAAACTTGGATGAGCCCAGGGCATAGTATTGAAGGTTTCATAATATTGAATCAAAGGATTTAACTGATTTAAATTTTAGTACTTCATGCGTAGTTAATGCTTGATCTGTTTCATATTTTGTGTTTATGAATTACTGCTACTACTGCTACTAGTTATTACAGATAGTTTGTTTCTTCACGTATGAAACATGAAACATTAGCTCGGAAAAAAATGTCATATTACATTCAAAATATACAGCTGGAGTTAATACTATGATGGTTGTAATATTACTGGACAATCTTCTTTTTGCAACCCCACAAAGGAGCCTAAACATGGCTGTGTGTGCTATTGTTTCTTTCTGTTTGAGATGATGGCCTAGGCCCATGCATACAGTTTCTGCGAAAGATCCACAAAACTTAGCTGCAAACTTACGTGTTTCAATGTCATCAGGACGAAAGTGTTTCTCGCATGTATGAACAGAATCTTCTGCAATTTGTCGCCGAAAGTCTTTGTCCATTTCCCGGTTCTTCTTCAATTCGTTCAGCCATGCTGCACGCCATTCTTGGTAGGGGGCTGTTTTCCGATTTGGCAACTTGAAAATTCCGATTCCCTTCTCTCTGCGAGAAGTTCCACAGTTACAAACTGAACAGTTATCTCCAGGCATGTCCTAAAACTTATTCCATCAACTTTTTTCACGATTTCCACTCCCAACAAACTCTTTTTCTACTTAAAACGAAGCACTCGTTGCGTCCAACCACGATTTTCACTTCACATGGGTGGTTTGTTTGTTTGCTTGTGCACGGTAAAGGTCACGTGACGCGCTGAAAGGGCGAACAAAGATTTCCTCTTATGAAGTTTGCCGCGTTTCCTAACCAGTGTTTTCCTCTATTAACTATGATTAAACATTCAATCATCACAATAATAATACAGTATACATTATGTTTAAAGTGTCATATAGAATACTTTTTTCTTGTGAAGCATTATTTTATATCATGAGACATGTATCTATCTGTTGGTCATAGAAACTACATCTGAACTTTTGCACCCAAAACTTGAGACACAAATTGAGAAACCTGTAGTACTAAGCCACTGGAATTGTCAGCGAAATTAAGAATAAGAGTGCAATTGATCAGGGTACTGATGACAAAATGCAAATACAGTATTAGTCTTTCATAACTTTCCAGTTCTGATTTATGACTTCTGATATGTTATTTCTCACAGGGATCCGTAATGGCTGGCACATGCAACATCAAACTGCTTACAGTTGGTTACTGGTGACAAAATGTCATTGATATTTTTTTCATGATATAATATGTTTCACATGTGGAAGAATGAAGAACTCCTTGTAACAAGACTATATACAAACATCAAGCTATTTTCCCATGTACTTGCATCAAATATTATCGAAAGACCAATTCTGAGTCTTGATTTCAATTTGATACAACAATATAAAAAAATTTATACGTTACTGTATCTCCTTTCAAGTCAACTTTGACTCCCAAAGGCAAAGCAATGTGGTTGCCTCATAACTTTTCACTCTCATTTTTATCTTTTGTGAGGAAAATTGAGAAAGAGACTCACGAAAGGTCTAGTTGTTGTAGCATAAAAATGCTTATTGATGAATCAGTTGTAGTATTTCTTTCGCTGTTGATTATCTCTGCCACAACCGTATAAACTATTGTTGTTGGAATATTGCTGAAGCTTCCCTTTTGTATTTACTCCCTGATTGCAGAAAATTAAGAAATCGTTTGTTTATTGCATTTGGTTTAAAACATACCTTATACCCTCCTAATGATGATTTTAGTGGTTGGACACCTTCAAGTTACTTCAGTGGCTCATGCAGCGCAGGTTTAGTCGGCGTTGTTTTAGACTCATCTTCTTTGAAGGGCGCCATTTTGTTTTAAATGTCAGACTTCTCAAGCAGATTGTCTTAAAGTCTAAATGTGCCTCGATTCGTCAAATAGTTTGAAGTAAACCTTTTTTTAATTCAACTTACTCAATTGAATGAGAAAATAACCGTTTCAATGTAATTTATTGGGGGTTAAGCACGATTTGGTATGGGGCTACCGATAAGTTCTCGAGAGCTATGACACATATTGTTGTTGTCATCTGATATTACTTCCGCATGTGCACATGTTGCGAGGCTCACTTTTTAAGGAAAACAGCCTTCAAAAGGCAGAAAACGCAACGGGCGACGCAATGCAGGGTTAAAATATCACTCAAATCACCAAAAAATTAAGAAACTCAAGAACTGGAAACGACCATGGTTGAGAAACTATTTTTCATTTCGTCTAAGAAATCAAAATCATATCCTCGCTTGTGTTTGGTACAGTATTCTATTACTAGGTAATACTTGAGTAAGGGAGCTGTCATAAAGTATGGCTGGGAGGGGGCGGAGGGAAAGGCACCGGGGTACCAAAATTTTAAGGGGTTTTTTGATGGGGTATGAAATTTTGAGCACCAAAATAGTTGGGGTATGAAACCTTTCTGGAGTATAAAATAAACAGCAAGTGTTATCAACAGTCTGCTCTGCAAAATAAAAATAAAATAAACTGCAAGTTTTATCAACAGTCTGCTCTGTCCTTCATTTTGTTAAATGCAACAAACAGCGACATTTGTTTTTTTTTTCATCTTCTACTTTTCTTTATTTCCTTTTTCTGCAAATTTCCTTCTTTTGTTTTTTCCATTTCTTTCTCCAGACTGTCTCTTATGGCAATTGCCTTTGCATTTTCCACAAAAATTCCTTCCTCTATTAAATAGGACAATGCCTTGAAATGAAATCTAGGAAGCAGTTGATGTGAATTCTTGATGTCACTAGCCGCTTTTACGAATCCCAGCTCTTTGATGTTTTTCGTTGCTTTCTCTTCATCGATGGTCCTATATGGGGCCAAAATTTTTACCACCTCAACAGCTTTGCTTCTGAGCCTGCTTTGTTTTTCGGTTTTAGCCTTTGCTGCATTTTCTTGTTTTCTCTTTGCAGCTCTTGCTTTGTCAGATCCTTCTATGTCAATTCTGAAAAATTTCTGACGTAACCTACCAGCAAGAGATTCAAGTTTTCCAACCAGCATAGCAATTTGGGTACCCTTTTCAGCCAGCTTCTCGAGGCAAACATCATAAAAATTGAGCTCATTTGCCTTCCATGGTTTCGAGAAAGAGGTCTAGAAAGAGGGACAGTTTCACAAAATTCGCCTTGAAGTGCCCAGTCAGGACACCCCTGCCGATGTACCTTGTTGCCAGGGCCGTAGGAAGCAGCTGCTGATTGGGGGGGGGCTTTTGTTCTCAAAACAATAGAAAACAATACATCTAATATATACTTGTGACATAGTAACATTGTTTTTAAAATTATGGGGGCACAAGCCCCCCTGCCCTCCCGCTTCCTACGGGCCTGCTTGTTGCCCTTATTTTGCTGGCCCTTATTGGCGTTGTTTTAGAATTCCACGGTCGAACTCTCATAGACAAACCCCTAACGCCTGCAATTTTTCTGCGAAGAGGGGGGAGGAGACCAAAAATAAGGCCATGAAGATCCGGCGAAATTGAGGGTTGTATCCTGTTCCGAAAAAGCGAACAAGATTTTTCAAAAAAACCGGGATTTTTGGGGGTGTTTCTTGAATACAAAAGCATTTTTATTAATGGCGTACGAGGTTTTTTTGAAGTGATATGTACCTCGGTCGAAAAAAGGATCTCTTAACCTTAAGAATACTGCTCTGTATGGTAGTATTTTGGTTCTAAACTTTGCTAGAATGAATTAAACTAAACCAAAGACGACAGGAAAAAGAAGGTTACATGATTCTATTTAAGATTGATTGATTAAGGAAGAGCTCTCTAAATAGGTAAACTATAGTCGAGAAGAGAGCCCCCCCCCCCCTCCCCCGCCCAACATAAAACAACTAAAACTCTAACATAACAAACATTACCAAATGTGTCTTGAAGAGACCAGTAAGAATATGGAAAGTGACTTGCTGAAAAAATTTACCAAAAACAGTTATAAATACGAGTCAATGATGTGAGTTTTCAATTTGGACCGAAATACTGTAACAAAGCTAGTGATACGTATGAACAGCGGAAGGGTGCTGTGTTGTATAGTATCTTGTAAGCAAGGACCGAGATACAAGGGGTCAGGGGGCATTGCCCCCCCCCAAATTTTCAGTTGTTGCTAAAGTATATATTTTCATTATTTAGTATTATAGAAAATTAGATAGGTACTACATGTTCATATTTACGTCTTGTTCAATTTTTACCCTCTACTATGATAGGAGGCCCTTTACACTTCTTTCACACCAGACACATGATACTCTTTAAAACTCTACAGGATATTTGTCAAAACGTATTTTACGATGTCCATCCTAACGTAGACCTACCTGGAAAGTCAATTTATAATTAGCAATAAAATTTGTGCCGTTTTGCCCATCTGAAGGGCATGGTCACAAATTTTTTCCTGAGGAGTACCCCTGGACCTACATTAAAAATTTTGGCTCGCTTCGCTCACCTACCCGTTCGCCCGTAGCCCCCCAAGCAAAAAGTTGTATGTCGGTCCTTACTTGTAAGTATTTAGTTGCAATGTAATGGTGTACAGTTGCATTTAGGGGCATTTAGGATTGGTTGATAAATGAAACCACAGCAAGAAATACCAAATTTTCCCTATAGTTTTTGAGTGGGAATTTAGAGGAAACGGACAATTTTCTTTAGGAAATTGAAAGGAAACGGACATTTCCATTTCCCTCTTGGAAAATTATGGGGAAACAGTCCGACTGAAACTGACCCACCAAGAAGGATTCTGGTGGCACCCACATCATCAATCGCCATCCTTTCTTGTGTCTAATCATGCAATTTTCTCAGCAAAACGGGCGCTTTTCGACGTAAGAGTCCCTGATGCAGAGTTTCTCAGAATTTCTTCTAGTCTTTCAAGCCCGAGAGGTCCTAAGATGGATATTTTGGGGGCCCCAAGAAGGTTCCTGAACTGCTCCGTTACGTCATTGATACACAATCTGAGAATCCAGTCTAAATTTGGAATGTACAACTGGTTACTTTGTGTTTATTTGCTACTTTAACTGTAAATTGTATTTGTAGATGCATTTGAGATTCGGATGCAAAACACAATAAACTTTGTTTGCTGGAAATGGCCTTTCAATCTTACGTTATCCAGGCATATACCTGTCGATTATGTTACTTTAGTCGTTGAAATTTGAAGAATGATGACATGTCTTCAAGAAATTGTTGCTTGATGTGAGATTTAGTACTTTAAATCTCTTATTAACAGTATCTGCCGTTTTTGC
>REGM01000223.1:194764-206062 GCA_004194415.1 Aurelia aurita | reverse complement strand
GAAAAATATTAACAATCGATAGCATGAAATCTTTCCAGGACATTTACAAATCAAAAAGAATAAGCATGCCACTTAAAGTTAGAACCTTTAATGCATACTCTGCCAGTGTTTTTCTGTACAACTCGGAACTATGGACCCTAACAGATACAATTGAAAAACAGATTGATTCATTTCACAGAAAGATGCTAAGGAGAGTAATCAACATCTGCTGGCCAAAATCGATTCCAAACGAAAGATTATACGAGAAAACAGGAACAACGAAATGGAGTGCCATCATTAGAAAGAGAAGGTTAGATTGGCTTGGTCACTTAATGAGACTTGATAGGCAAACGCCAGTTAGGCTAGCCTTGCACGAATCACTGCAACCTGTCAGAAAAAAGAGAGGTAGACCAAGTTTAACTTGGATGAAGATTATTGAAAAAGATCTTGCATCGGTAAACATTAAACTAAACTTAAACAATGAGACACCTGAACAAACAATCGAAACACTTGAGGAATTAGCTGAGGACAGACGCATGTGGAAACAATTGGTGAAGGACATTATGACGGTTAACCGTTAAATATGTATAGATGATGATGATGCTTCTACAGATCACTTCCCTTTTCAGACTTCAGACACTTCAGAGACACTATAATATTTTTTTAAGAAACTTAGTACAAATTGAAAAATATAGTTGATGTTCTCGATACACGTATTTTTTTATAAGAAACTAAGAATTTAAGCCAGTAATGAAAGTTTCTTAAAATTATCAGATTTTCAGTACTCGGAGTTTCTTACGAGTTTCTTACGACTTCCATAACAATCTTCATGTTTACTTCCTGTTCCCTCGTGAATATTTCAAAACGAAGTTTTGGTTTTTTGAAGCCTTTCCGTTGATCCCTTGCTATATTCTCCTAATCTTCTGCGTTCTAAGATGTTCAACCATCTAATGAGTCCTTCAGCCCACAATGTAACAACAGCAACAACAATAATAACCATTTCCAAATGGAACAAGATTTGTGCTGAGTCGCCGTGCTAAAGTTTGCTTCAAAGCTCTTGAGTTACACAGCGCCAAAACAAGCAAAGCTGAAAGCTCCAGAGGTAATGTATTCATATGATAACTGAACAGCCATTGCAGGCAGCAACTGCCTTTAAAACTTTTAGCTCAGATGCATAAGCTGAGAGAAGCAAATCACGCTAAAACCGTCGTTCAGTTCCATGTTGTTGCTTTTTTAGGCCCTGGGTGTGGGTGCACAAACATAAAGCAAGCCACTGACCAGCGAATTGTTCATTGCACAATGACTGCATAATTAGGGAAAAAGATTTTCTCCGCAAATATGCACCAACCTTACCGTTAATCTTTAAGTCAATTGTTGAGGTACTAATTCATCAATCTGACGGCCACCACCACCAGGTTTCAATTTGTATGCCCTCGTGAGTCCTACATACATACATACAGATTCCGTAGGAATTGAGCTGATATTTTGTATATTTATTGCATTGTAAGTTGGAGTCTAGGAACTGCAGGGGCTAAATAGGTCAGAGGACCGGGGGAGGGAGGGAGGGGGAGAAGGGGGGTCCGAGAATGATGTGCGAGAAATAACATGGACAGATAGCAATTTGCATAAAATTTGTACACTTCAAAACTCTCCCAAAACCACAAATCACGAAAACATAAAACAGTCATAAAACTTCTGAGGGGCCAATGACATTTAGGTTTCATCTTTCATCAAAGCATTTGACCGTGATTGTTGGACCCCTCTCCCATCTGTCATGACAACCTAAATAAAAATCAGCCCAAAAGCGACCATTGTCTAATCAGCCTAAAAGCTATCATTTTTGAGAATGTAAGATGCGTGGTGGGGTGGCTTGGGTAGGACAGACCATTTTCCCCACAGTTCAATTGAAATTTACGTCAGTGTTGATGCTATACTTGGCTTGTCGAGTTGGGCTTTGGCATTCTGACGCGAGTGGACTGTTGGTGCGATAATATGGTCTGTCCAGGGTGAAGTCGCTCCAGAGATCTGTAACAGGCTCTTAGCCTACAACACAGAAATGTGTTATAGTTATAGTTGTTGTTTCCTCAAGATCACTCAGTTTTTTAAACAGAACCATACAGTAGGTCTAAACTGCCACTTGAATTAGTTGTCTTCTGATGAAACAAATAATGTACCTTTGGATTAAATCTTGTGGGTAAAACAACGAGTGGAACATACTAAAAAGTTATTTTTCAAACTAACATTATCTTAGATTAGCTTTCGTCCTGAACATGCAAGTATCACAGCTTTGGTGTACACCCTTTTCCCCATCATGGCCACATGCGGCGATGAAAGACGAAACATAAATGTTGATGGTCCCTAATGACATTGCACAAAAATAGCCACACCACCCATCTGGGTTAGGCTGGGGGTAAAATGGGTAGTGTTGATGGCTGTGGAAAACATTATGATTGTGAACTATGAATAAACATTTACAACATCAACAAGGGTGATCCCAACATATGTAGCTGGAGACAATCTTTGAAGCAAGATATTTACCGAAGCTTATTCACGTTTTTGTTGTACCCGTTTTATCGCAAGATTACCCCATCATCTTACCCCTGTAGACTCCCCTGTATTTTGTTTTTCTCTTACAGAAATCAATTCCAGCACTTGGTCTGATAAAAGAGCTAATGATCGACCAAAGATGGATGAAATAAAAGATATCAATTTGACGGTCAATGGAAAGGAATACAAGATTGTCAACCCTGGGCATGATATATTTCTTAGTGAATGGCTCAGAGATAGTTTACATTTAAAAGGTAAATATGTTGCAAACCTGTTATCAAGATTTTGTATTTACTTTGTTGATGGTGTCTTCCAGTTTAAAGTTGATTATGACAGAAGTGGATACACTCATCTTCACAGTACCACACAGGTGATACACTTTAACCCCCTCCCCCCCTGCCCTCCAATTCAGACTTGAGGTGATAAGGATTTAGGATAGCCCAGCACGAAAGGTAATGCCACCTTATGTAACTTAATCGTTCTTTTATTGCACTTTATGGCCTAGCAATGCTTACTCAATGCTCACGGCTATGATTTATTTTTCAAAGTGCTAAATTATCATTCACATGCAACCCATTTTGGCATTTCACAATTGTCTTAGTAGTACTATGTTGAATAACATCAGAACAACCAATTCAACCCAAAAGTAAATTATTTCTCCCTGGTTCGCCCTTGCAAACTTACATCCAAGGTGCATTGTAATTTCATCATTCTATGCACCATACATTGATACGAAACATGAAACCAAAGCTTGAAGTTTTGTCTCACTTCTTAAGCCTTTTTGTTGAGTCTCAACAACGGTTGGTATTCACAAATATGAAATACACATTTAATAAAATACTGAATACTCAGATACTGAATTTAATAAAATTACACACACACACACACACACACACACTAGAAAACCTGTGAATTTTTTGCTGACAAAAACAATTTTGAAAATTTCAAATATATATATATAATGCAAGTTTTCTATCAAATATTCACTAAGTTTAAAATCAATGTCTTCTCAAATGTAGGCCTCAAAACTTTGTGCCATGAAGGAGGATGTGGCAGCTGCATTGTGTCAGTCTGTAAAGATGATCCAGTGTCTAAACCTGAATCAATCATGGCTGTCAATTCTGTAAGTTTCCGCTCTTTGAAAATACACTTATGCTATATAAATATGAACCAAATGCTCATTTATTCAAGTTTGAACTTTTCATACCTGCAGACTTCTTATATCTGACGTTTCAAATGCCTTGTAGTAACTTTGTTTGTTAGAAAGAAAGAAATTGTTTGAAAACTGTAACCATTCGTTTTCAGTGTCTACAACCACTTGCGGCACTCGATGGCTGCCATATCCTGACAGTTGAAGGCCTTGGAAGGTGATGTAGAACATTCCATATCTCTTATGAGGAGTTGATGGCTTTATAGAATTATGCCCCTAAAATGCCATCTGAGTAGAAATCAAAAATTGAATGAAAGGTTTTCATCTTTGTTGTGATTTCTTTTCACAATAATTATTTATTTATTTATTTAAATGCAAATGCACTACCTCCATATGAGGTATGGCAGCAATACAAAATAACTCAACACAAACAATAATTATTACTAAAACTAACAGTAACTAAATGACATGAATCAAAGAAAACAAACAGAAACAGTAATGCAAGGGAGCAGCAAGGCCTTTAGGAACCGTTTTCATTTCGTAATTTTAATGACTTCTTTTAGAAATTTGGACAAGGCATATATCACTGGCTCACTCTTACTCCTCATAAGTTGAACGAATAATAATAATAATAATATAACGTGATAAGGGAATAGAAGGCCAATGGCCTATAAAACCCTGTGTGGTTTGTGTCCTAAAACAACTAATATTCATACTTTTCGGCAAATTTGTAGCGGGCGTAGGTTTTCTCGAATTGTTCGACGCAGGAGCAGTTTACTACTTCACTTGGTAGATTGTTCCAAGAGTTCACGATTCTTTGCGAAAAGAAAGATTTTCGAACGTTTAGTCGACTTCTCTCTTTGAATATCTTTAGACAATGTCCCCTCGTTGCTGCCGTGCTTAGTTTGAAGAATGTATTTGGGTGAACATCAACTAGTCCTTTTAATATTTTGAACACAAGTATCATGTCTCCACGCTTTCTTCGGTAAACGAGCGTGGGCAAGTTTAAGCCAACGAGGCGTTCTTTATAAGATAGATTCGCTATTTCTTTTACTATTTTCGTTGCTCTTCTTTGAACTCTTTCTAAGGATTGCACATGCTTGGCTAAGTACGGACTCCATATCGCCCCTGCAGATTCAAGTAGGGGTCGAACTAAAGTCTTATATAATGTCTTGAATNAGTTTGAAGAATGTATTTGGGTGAACATCAACTAGTCCTTTTAATATTTTGAACACAAGTATCATGTCTCCACGCTTTCTTCGGTAAACGAGCGTGGGCAAGTTTAAGCCAACGAGGCGTTCTTTATAAGATAGATTCGCTATTTCTTTTACTATTTTCGTTGCTCTTCTTTGAACTCTTTCTAAGGATTGCACATGCTTGGCTAAGTACGGACTCCATATCGCCCCTGCAGATTCAAGTAGGGGTCGAACTAAAGTCTTATATAATGTCTTGAATACGTCTGCACTGAGGTAGTTAATTGTCCTTTTGATAGATGCGAGCACTCCGTTTGCTTTCTTGCAATAATTGCAAATTGTTGTTCGAATAATTTGCGCCTATTGCAAATTGGGTTTTTCATTAAAATCTGAAGAGTAGTAGCTAAAGAAATCATACCATATCATCCAGCCATTTTCTTCAAGAAATTGTTTTTACAAATCATTTAAAATTTATGCCTCTGTCAATTCAAGAAATGTATTAAGTTTTTCGCCTGGGAAATAAAAATGCTGGATATACAGTATATTAATTATGGCAGGTCGAGAATGGGGACAACTTATTTGATCTGCTTTTACCTTTTTTCCATTTGCAGTAAAAAGGATGGATATCATGCCATTCAGGACAAGTTTGCAGAGAACTTTGCAAGCCAATGTGGATTCTGTACACCAGGCTTTATCATGAATGGTTTCAGGTATGTAATAATATTTTCATATATCTGAACTTAGGAGAAGAAACTTAAATATTGGAAATCAGCTTTAGACCAACATCTGTTTTTAGTGGACACCACTAAAGTTTGTCACATTAGATGTCAGGCGAATTTCATGATAATACAAAATTATTCATGCAACACACTTTTTATTGTATTTATTCAATGATATTTTCGCCTGACATCCAATGTGAGACAAATTTTAGTTTGAAATATGGTAACTGCCAAACTACTCTGTTTCAAAGAGAACAAGATGGACTTCTTTTCTCTTACAACATTTGAAGTTTAGGTTTTTGTTGTTACAGAATGAAAAGAAAACGTTCTTCGCTACACTTAGGAACCCCTCACCCTTCTCTTCTCCCCCTCCTGTTGACTATCTGAAGTATTTTTCAATTGCCTCTTTTTAAGCCTTCTTGCAAATGGCTCAAATGGGATCTCGAAAGAAGAAATTGAGAAGAATATGGATGGGAACATTTGTCGCTGCACTGGTATGTTGACTTCATTATTATAATTTTGGAATCTTTTAGCATCTCAAAGTTTCTGCCTATAAAGAACTGCCAATTGCCACGAAGATAACATATTTCTCCTTTTAGTTAAATAGCAGAAATTAACGTGATGTAAAATTGGCTCTAAACAGTAGAACATGGTACGATAAGATAGACTGGCAAAGCCTTCCTTTAATAACATTTTCAAAATGACAAATTATAGAGTAACTCGGGGCTTTACAAGTAAAATATGAGTAACTTGGTCATAGACTTTGCCCAAGTTTATTTCGTGAAGTCCGTCTGACCAATCCCTTCCTCGTAGTTCCTGGATCCGCCATTCCAACATTTCGTACAGGAACAATGTGGCGAGAGCGAGATAAATTTCTCTCGCTATCTCCCCTTTGTTCCGTTGCGGAATGTTGGAATGGCGGATCCAGGAACGATGGGAAAGGGATCGGTCAGACGGACTTCATGAAATAGACTTGGTGCAAGTCTACTTGGTTATGGATGGATTATCCTCCACTCTCTGAATATTACGTATCTTCTTTCGTTTAGGCTACAGACCGATCTTGGATGCAATGAAGTCATTTGCTAAGGAATCGTGCACACTTGATATCGAGGTATATACTAAAATATTGGTTTCCACTTTCTGAACCATGCTTAAAAAGAAGTAAAATGTTCATCAGATCTTTTTTAATTCAAAACAATGACAGCAAATACAGTAAATCCCGCAATACAAGAACCTACTTTTTTTAGAACCAGTCTGAATTAGGTTCTTGTTTAAAAGGTACTTGGATCAATTTCAAGGTATAAAGGCTCTTATTCGAAGGGTCCCCTGTGTAAACCTTTTAGGAGTTATTATCAAGAGATTTTCAACCATATTATTTGTTTTGGCAATGTTATTAAGGACCTACAGTAATAACTAATGCTAGGCTTACAAATAGCAGGGGAGTAGGTTCAGATTTTAACAGCCAACTGGGACAAAAATAAACTTAGCAGGGATGATTAAAAAATCAACTAGATTACCCTTATAATAAGAACATATTTTTTCATCACTGAAACAGGTTCTTAATTACGAGGTGCATAATTTAAGAAAAAAAGCCTGTAGGTTCTTATATGGAGGGATTTACTGTATAGTAGCACCAATGCATCGTAGAATATAATTCTCATCATTCTCAGGCGGAAAATTGGACGAAAGGATTTTAGAAGGCAATGACCAACTTCAATAAAATGAATTTTAACTTCTGCATTGCCTTACCACTGTGCTATGCAGAAACGAACTTAACTCTTTTTTCTTTTTTATGTAGTTCATTGGGAAAACTAATTTTACATATCTAGTGCATAGTTCATTGAAGGATGATTATCNTGCTGCGAAGCAGCTGCGGGGGTGGAGGCAAATACAACATGAACGAAATACTGTTTTGACAACAAAACATATCGAAGTGAAGTAGAAATGAAAGTACCAGCGAAAGAATGCAGTTAGGCTCGTTGTTTTGAAGTTAGCAAGCGGAAGAAGCGTTTGTTTATTTCATGGTGGAATGTCATGATAATACACTGTTCAAATGTTGTCTTTGTTGTCTGTTTCCACTTGGTACAAAAGCCAATGCGCCGCACTCACTGACTATTGTTATTGCTAGTTTAATTTTATTTTAGGCTCTGGTACCCAGGGTAGTTGTGATAGCGATTTGGTTGAGAATAACTCTAGCCTCAGGAGTATCTTCTTATTGTCTTTATTTCTTTGTAACTTTCTTTGTAGCTTTGTTTGTTAACTTATTTTGTTTCGATTTTTACCTAGCTATACATATTCAAATATATACAACTAATCTAAATCGAATATACAAATGAATAAATAAAGAAAAAAATTAATTAATAGATAAGTTAAATATTCAAAACTAAATGGACAATGTATGGACAAAATTTACAGGATATAGTTGAATTGACTAGCGTTACGAAGCGACCTCTATGATAAAATCTTAACTTTCCTTTGGTTCTGTTTTAGGTAGCAAGCTGTCCTATCAGAAATGTAAGTCAACGTACGCTATTCTCAGTATCTTTGCCATTACAGCCTCTAATATTGCCAATATTATCATAAAACCATAATTTAGTTTCGCCTTAATTTCTTGTTTCATTTTTGCTCCCTGAAACTCATTTATGCAAGAATGGCTGCTACTTTGGGAATTGCAAAATGCTACTTTTGTTGTCAATATTTGATACGTATTTTAGCGAGCAGTTAAATCACTGTATTCTTTTATGGAAAAGACAGTTTTCAATCGTAATATTTCTATGTTTAGGTCGCTACCTGGGCTGGCAATCTGATGTTAATTCACAAAGACAAGTATTTCCCATCTGATGCTTTCGTCATTCTAAGTTCAGTTGGTGCAACTTTGGAGATTGGTAAGTTGGCATTAGTTTCAAGCCTATCCCTAAGAGGCGGGGATGGCTTAGTGGCACTTAGACTCGCCCCAAGTCTATTTCTTGAAGTCCGTCTGACCGATCTCTCCCCCATCGTTCCTGGATCCGCCATTCCAACATTCCGCACTTTGTTCCTTTACGGAATGTTGGATTAGCGGATCCAGGAACTATGGGAAAAGGATCGGTCAGACGGACTTCAAGAAATAGACTTGGGGCAACGAATCTGAAGGGTGGTGGTTCGAGTTTCTGCCCTTCCAAAGCATCCTACTTAGTGAAGAGAGTCTTATTATTATTATTATTTTTATTATCAATTTATTTACAGTAGGCATAAAAGTACAAGATAGCTATAATAGAAGAGCTAATTCAAGCCTACTATCTACAAAGGGAAAATGAAAATGAAAACATATTAAAAAATTCAATTTAAGATAAATAGCTACAAACAAACAATAGAAAATCAGATTTACAGGCTATTTACACTTTTTCTCAGCGATGACATTTCTATCAAGTCGAGAATCCAACCTGAGCAATGGAAGGTCTGCATAATCTACAATTGCAGTCCTCTCCCTTCCAGATTTTGATTCTTCAGCTTTCTAAGTAACACCAAGAGATAGATTTGAAGTTGGCTTTTTGGCCATTGATAACAAAGAGAAAAAATGCAAAACGAGGCTGGCTGCGAGGCTTCCATTCATGGAAAGTGATGGCAGTCCACGATCCACGATCTGCAAAAGGGCTTATCAAGTTGTCCAGAGTGATTGCCCTTTACTCGCAGCTTCGTTTAGGCCGCTTTTCTGACTTATTCTCGAAGCGGAAACTGACCGGTTTCAAACGTGGCCTCGTTTTCGTTTTACATTTTTTCTGTTTGTTGCCATTGATGAAGTTGGGGGATATTTTAATTCTTTTCAGAAGACAGATTTTGGCTTCTTTTTGGCCATGTTTACCTCAAACGATTTTAAGAAATGACATTCTATTTTCCATCCATCCTTCAGCGGCTTCAGATGGCTCTATTACAAAATGCAGAATGGATGAATTCATGTCTACGGATATGAAATCCAAGGTAAGCCCTTTAACCACTTGCTTTTGAGGCCGATCTACAGTAGCTTACATCTAGCAAACGTAATACCATTTGTCCTAACATTTGATGATATCTTGTGGAACAATTAAACTAGAAGGAACAACAGGACGTGACGTTTCTTTTCCCATTTCTCTAAGCCTTAACTTAGATTTGAACAACTTCCTTACAGATCAAGGAATCGTTGTGTTAGGAGCTCAGAATGGCCTGAATACCATAAGCAAATAAAACAAAGGTTTTTAAAATTTCGATGCTTTTACATTTCAATACTTTTGTGCTATTTTTGAGGGCTATGAAATGAGGACTACAAAAATCTTGATTTAGTTTGATGTGAGCAGATACATTTTAAGGTCATTCATTGCTAAAAGTTTCTCATATGTTGTTGTAAAACAATCTTTAGCCAGTTTCTCCAATTTTTTGAAGATTTTGTCAATTTCCCAAATTTTTATATTTCCATGTCATGTTTGTATTTGTTTTTGTTTTTGCAGATCATCCTGTCTGTAACTTTACCGTTCAGCCATGAGAATGAAGTTGTTCAAACTTACAAGATTATGCCTAGAAAGCAGGTAATTATTTTGGAAAATGAACAACGTAAAATGTACGACACTGACACTGTACGATACTGGCTTTTCTGAAGATGGCCCAATTTTGATGGGACACCTTTATGTGTCTCGTTCACAGTGGAAATCAACCAAACATTTTAAGGAATCAACTACACAACTTCCGTTTTTATGATTATTATCCGAAAATATACGCTGGATTTTTATAGATTTTTTTTAGCCAGATAACAGCAATATTCCTATGAGATCGTTTAGGAAATAGCATGAACATTGTGCATAGATTCAAACGAGACTTGATACCAGTGGTTTTTTTCCTAGAACTCCTATGCCTACGTGAACGCTGGTTTTTACGCAGCTTTTGGCAAAGAGAGATCAAATTTCCAAGGGAAACCTCGAATTATTTTTGGTGGTCTTGGCCTGGTAATGGTAAGTTGCTTCTGGTACCATGTAATTATGTACTTTCATGACTTTCCTCTCAGTGGCTCGGATGTCATATAATTTGAGACAATAAACCTTCAGTAATTGAGACAATTAAGAATTAGGAATATCAGTCTAATTACACGGAAGAGCATCTTGAAATGCTATGTTTGGAGCACTCTACTTTACGGTGCCGAGACATATACAATAACCCCAGCCATGAGGAGAAGGATAGAAAGTTTTGAAATGTGGACATACAGAAAAATGCTCAGAATACCTTGGACTGATAAGATAACCAATATAGAAGTATTAAAAAGAATGAATGAGAATAGAAAGTTATTGACTATATGCAAAGAAAGAAAAACGAGATATTTTGGACATTTGATTAGACTGAACAACATATACCGGGTGACTCAAAAAAGTGTCCCCCTGTTTGAAAAATCACTGCAGAAAAAGTACTCGCGCTATAATCGTCAAAATTGATTTTTCTGATAGCTTAAACATTGTAGTATTTTTTGTGTTTTTTTGGTAATTTTAAAAAAACCGGTCTCTTGGCAAAATAGAAAGTTTCAGAAAATTAGTTTTGAGGAACAGTCGGAAAATGGCCTAAAACGTATGATCAAAAGAAGTTACTAAACTTACTAATCTCTAAACTTACGGTAAGTTTGCATAATTGTTTTTCTAACAGGAGGATGCACATTAGGCCAGCGAGCTGGCCACCGTCGTAAAACCTCAGCAGCGTTATTCACTCTAGCCATTTC
>REGM01000223.1:169456-194275 GCA_004194415.1 Aurelia aurita | reverse complement strand
CTTCTCGCTGGAGCATTTGCTTTATTACGACCATTTGGATTTACCAATCTTCCAAACAATTTTTTAATGGAGATTTTATTGTATGGTGATAAAAACCTTCCCAATGAACTTAATAAAAGTATACTTCTGTTAACTCTACAATTCATCCATAAATCTGGTCGGTTTGATAAGAAAATTTTCAAACTCCCTTATAAGCCACACAACCACCGTGTCCCCTTTTAGTAAATGTTCTTTTTGTTCATAATAGTCGTGTATTTTGTTCTAGTCGTGTAGTTCAGTAGTTTTTATCTCTATGTAATGGCCGCGGGGTAGACACAGCCTGTTGCTCCCTGGGGTGCCTGGGGTATCGTTCTAGTAGTATTGTAGAGTAATTTTGTAAGTAGTGTAGTTTGTAATATGTATTGTAATATTTTATCGGAATAGAAAAAGAAAAAAAATACTTGACTACGAATCTGAAGGTTGGTGGTTCGAGTTTCCACCCTGCGAAAGCCTCACTACTTAGTGAAGAAGGTCTTCAGCTTTCTAAGTAAAACCAAGAGATCGATTTGAAGTTGGCTTTTTGGCCATTGATAACAAAGAGAAAAAATGCAAAACGAGGCTGGCCGCGAGGCTTCCATTCATGGAAAGTGATGGCAGTCCACGATCCACGATCTGCAAAAGGGCTTATCAAGTTGTCCAGAGTGATTGCCCTTTTCTCGCAGCTTCGTTTAGGCCGCTTTTCTGACTGATTCTCGAAGCGGAAACGGACCGGTTTCAAACGTGGCCTCGTTTTCGTTTTACACTTTTTCTGTTTGTTGCCATTGATGAAGTTGGGTGATGATTTTAATTCTTTTCAGATGACAGATTTTGGCTTCTTTTTGGCCATATTTTACCCCCAAACGATTTTAAGAAATGACATTCTATTTTTCTTCATCCTATAGCGGCTTCAGATGGCTCTATTACAAAATGCAGAATGGATGAATTTATGTCTACGGATATGAAATCCAAGGTAAGCCCTTTAACCACTTGCTTTTGAGGCCGATCTACAGTAGCTTACATCTAGCAAACGTTATCCATTTGTCCTAACATTTGATGATATCTTGTGGAACAATGAAACTAGAAGGAACAACAGGACGGGACGTTTCTCTTCCCATTTCTCTAAGCCTTAACTTAGATTTGAACAACTTCCTTACAGATCAAGGAATCGTTGTGTTAGGAGCTCAGAATGGCCTGAATACCATAAGCAAATAAAACAACGGTTTTTAATGTCGATGCTTTTACATTTCAATACTTATGTGCTATTTTTGAGGGCTATGAAATGAGGACTACATAAATCTTAATTTAGTTTGATGTGAGCAGATACATTTTAAGGTCATTCATTGCTAAAAGTTTCTCATATGTTGTTATAAAACAATCTTTAGCCAGTTTCTCCAATTTTTTTAAGATTTTTTCAATTTCCCAATTTTTATATTCCCATGTCATGTTTTTTTTTACAGATTATCCTGTCTTTAACTTTGCCGTTCAGCCATGATAATGAAGTTGTTCAAACTTACAAGATTATGCCTAGAAAGCAGGTAATTATTTTGGCAAATGAACAACGTAAAATATACGACACTGACGTTCTTTTAATGTTAGTCGTTTGCTTTTCTGAAAAGGGCTCAATTTTTATGAAATATCTTTATATGTTAGGCTCGTTCACTGTGGCAATTCTAGCCAATCAGATATCAGTATTTCCTGTTGACATAGATCAGCTACCCAAATATGGTTCGGCGTGTGTCAAGGTCTATTGTCTTCGTACGGTTATTTTCATCAAAGGCTTACATATGCTTAGATTCCCTTTAAAGCATACAAGCATGGGCGGTAGGAGACGTGTGGATTGCTTTTTGAAAAAATTTGTGGTCATAGGTTGGGGTATTAAGATTAATGTAGCCGCAATGTTTGCAGAGCGGCTTCCTGTTATTTTGTAGCCACTTACGGTTGACCCTGCAGACGCTAATCTGCCCCAACCTATGATCACAATATTTTTCAAAAAGAAATCAACTGCATAACTTCCGTTTTCTTTGTTTTGAGTATTATCCAAAGATATACGCTAGATTCCTAATAGATCTGTGTATTATATTCCAGTTAGCAGTTATCTATCAAAGGATCGTTTTAGTATAAGTAACAATAACATTGTACACAGCTTCAAACCAGTCTGCATGTAATTGCTTTCTCTTCCAGAACTCCTATGCCTACGTTAATGCTGGCTTTTACGCATCTTTTGACAAAGAGAAATCGACTTTCCAAGGGAAGCCTCGAATTATTTTTGGTGGTCTTGGTCTAGAAATGGTAAGCTGTTTCTGCTTTTATATAATTATACTAGCAATAACAATAGTCAGTGAGTGCTGCGAACTGGGTTTACTCACAAAAATGTTCGTCAAAATGTTTAAGCTTTGTGGGCAATAGGAACTTGTGCAGGCAATGTCCTCATGTAAGAATCCTCTAAAGTCCTGAAATCATGAGACTCCAAAAATAGATACAGTTGCATGACAAATTGGTTGGTATATTGCCCTTTGATTAAGACAATTGACTATGTCTATAAGTCTATAATGCGGTATTTGCTATGCAACAATAAGATGTTAATATNTGAAGACATTTGGATTGTATTAACTTTCGCTCTTTCTTTGTGCAGTTTTGTGTCTCATTGTGCGGAGAAAATGCCTCCCCAAGATCCGTGAGTGCAATACAGCCATGTATTCTCCCAGTTTCATCTGGCGAACAATCATTCCATGTCAATGAAGATGAGAATTCAGCCGTGAACAAACCATTTATGAGAATCGAAGGAAAACAACAGGTATTTTTATCAACATATACGCCCTGTCACATTTAATTCGATATGGTAGCAACCTGTATATAGCATACCCCATGTACCCTTTTGGATTGAGCGAGCAATTCAATTCAATAGATAAGTAGGTAACAAATGTTTGTAATTGCTAGCGAAAACTGGGACGAATTGTAATAAGTCTACCCCTTCATTGTTCAGTTTGTTATCAGCATTTTGATGGGGATGCCGATAAGTTTATCTGTAGGCTAAAGATCCCTAGAGAATGGACCACAGTTTCCCGTTTCTTGTGTTCATCTTTGAATGATAGGCCTAAGATACCCCATACAGGCCTTGTTTCTGCGAAGCAAAGTACTGAAATTCGACCATACTCAATACACGATTACACTAAAATGGTTGACTAGGAACTTTTGACCAAAAGGTGCATTGCGTTCTATAAATGAATTCTTATAAAATTGTTTTTAAAACGCGATGCATCTTGGTAAACAGTTCTCTCCGCTATCTTTAGCGTAATTGTCTATCGAAGTAAACTGCCTTGATTTGTCTATAACAGACGAGATACAAACAGTTAGATACAGTACATTTTAGAAAATCACAAGTTAATTAAGCATATCATTATTAATCTGATATCCTTTTCGTTTCTTGATAGGCTGCCGGAGAATCACAGTATGTTGGTGATATTCCGAAATATCAGAACGAAGTTGCTGCAGCTTTTGTTTTATCCACTGTGGTAAGAAAACGTTAATCATATTTTTCAATTTTGTTCACAAAATCACAAGGATATACAAAATGCACACTGTAGAATTATAGCAAAGTATCTAAAATTCTTTTCAAGCAGTTTATCTAAAGAAGGATGTAATAGCCATTTTCACCACCTTTTGTAAAGATTTGAGACTGTGAAGGTGACGGTGAAGGTGAAGTTGCAGTTTTTAGCGCCAAGCGCTTAGTCTGCGGTGCGACCCCCGTAGAGGTCGCACCGCAGACTACCAAGCGCTGGGCTCGCAGAAGTAGCTAAGCGCTAATCGAGTCCGCGACCCCTCGTCATGAGGCTCAAGAGGTGCTGGTGGGGTTTGAACCCCGTCCACCTGACGTTCTGGCTGCAAAGTCAGTGGCTTACAACACGGCGCCACAACAATGCTGTACTTTATACGTTATCTGGTGTTTTTGTTTACTAATGCTTGGGAAAACTTTTAGCTAGTTGTTCTGTTAATAGACGATTACGGAAAAGATGGCGTCGGGGGGCATTTGACCAAGATGCATTGCGTTCTATAATGGAATCATCAGTGATTCTATAGAAATTCGATCCTTAAACGCAATGCATCATGGTCAAATGCCCCTCGACGCCATCTTTTCCGTAATCGTCAATTGAGTTCATTATTCTATTCTTTGCAACGTACAGACTTATTACTTAGATCTTGTTTTTCTTTAGGGCAATGCCACCTTGAAAAGTATTGATTCAAGTGAAGCTAAGGTATGTAAAGTGTTTTTGGCTGCGAAGCTAAAGTAAAAGTACATTTATCATTATATGTCACGAAATGAAAAATGCAAATTAATAGGTTTGACGACCAATTAATTTAAATTTGTTGAAGTTGCATATTTCGAACAAAGTTTTAAATGAGGGGCAAATCACTCCAAAAAAAAAGTACGAGATTTTGGGATTTTATAAATCTTTCAGATTTTTCAAAGATTTTAGAGATTTTTTCTGAAAATGTCAAAAGATTTCATAAATTGTTTTAAGATTTCTAAGACTTTTTGAGATTTTCGAAGATTTTCGCGATTTTACAAGATTTGGGACGAGTGCAGTTTAGCGGGCGGCGCTAAATGTCATATTCCTTTTGCAGATATTGAACTAAACAAACCCCTAACTGTAACTTACCCCCATCTAACCCTAACTTACCCTAATTTACCCTAACTAAACCTAACTTACCCTAACTAAACCTAACTGACCCTAACTTACCCTAACCTAAAAACCCTTTTATAAAACTAACCTTAACCCTTACCGTATGACATACAACAACACAACATTCGAATGCCGCTCGCTAAACTGAACTCTAGCCCAAGATTTTGCAAGATTTCGCAAGATTTTTTATTTTTGTCAAAGAATTGTCGAAAGATTTTTGCAAATTTATATCATTTGTTGGGGGAGAATTTTTGAAATTTTCGAAGATTTTTACGATTTTCTTTGGAATGTCTAAGATTTTGTGAAGATTTTTGAGATTTTCAAGATTTTTTTAGATTTTTAGGTTTTTTACGAAAGTGTACGAGATTTTTGGAGTGATTTGCCACTCGGTTTTAAGAATGAGAAGTCAAAGTATATCGTGATATCTTTTTGTGAATCTGCTAAATATTTTAAGAAGTACTGCGAAAAAGGCCAGAAATATATTGTTTGAATGACTTTAAATAGAGACGAAATATTCGTTTTTAATTCGTTTTCACGAAGTATTTGTAGTTTTTTTAATCTCGTTTAGATGAATATATAAAAAAAAGTATCTCCTTTGAGTTGTAGCATAATGCACTATTTGTTTCAAAGTTGCCTTTGTTTCATTACTAAACTATTTTTCATTGCTAAAATATTTTTCGTAACTCAATTTCAGAACCATCCTGGTTTTGTGGCGTTTTACACAGCAAAAGATGTCCCTGGTCGAAATAATTGGCTTAAAGATCCTAACTGCGATGAGGTAGGTAGAAATAGAAATCTATTTATTTGTTTGTTTTTACTTATCCTTATTTATTTTAACTTTTTAACTATTAATTTTGTATGCCTTCATTCATCCATTCATTCATTAATTCATTCATTCATTTATTTATTTATTTATTTACTTATTTATTTATTTATTTATTTATTTATTTATTTATTTATTTATTTANCTTTTCAGCAAAAAAATGAACTGAAACTAAGTCCAGTATTTTTTCTTTGCGTCTTTCCTATATTTCTCTCTTTCTTATGTTTTTTATTTCTTGTATTTTTTCTCCCTGTAGATGCTGTCAAAATATTGCGCAAAAGCTTGAAGCCAAACCCTGAGAACAAACTGGTGAATTTTGACTACTGCAGAAAC
This sequence comes from Aurelia aurita, assembly GCA_004194415.1. Classification (NCBI taxonomy): domain Eukaryota; kingdom Metazoa; phylum Cnidaria; class Scyphozoa; order Semaeostomeae; family Ulmaridae; genus Aurelia; species Aurelia aurita. The sequence continues at coordinate 188,419 of REGM01000223.1, read as the reverse complement.
ATTGCGATTAATTTGTTTTACAAGGTAAGTGTTTTACTGTTCCACCTTCCGCCTTTGTTTCTCCATGGGCGTTAAGAAACGCGGTAGTTATTCCTACAAAATATTTTTTCTTCCTGTGTCCCTATGCCCATTCCTCCCTGTGTCCCTATGCCCGTGAAGGTTGTTGTTGTTGCGTCAGGGGGAAGAGAAGGTGACTCAAATCAGAACACAGGGAAACAAGGAAAACCAGGCACAACAACAACAGCCTTCACGGGCATAGGGACACATAGAGGAATGGGCATAGGGCACAGGAAGAAAAAAAATTTGGTAGGAATAACTACCGCGTTTCTTAACGCCCATTGTTTCGCACGGTATTTTCCAGCTTTTGCTAGTCTCCAGTAAAGTCATGATAGTATCTTTAGACATTGAGGGAAATTTCTGTCTAATTAAATCATTTTAGAGTCAAAATAAATAGTAATACTAATTACTACAGGCAACAGGAAACGTTGATTATTTAACAGGGGTGGGAAAAGTAAGGGAGCAAGCAAGCACCACTCGCAGGAGACTCTATGATCTCCCGATTTCAAAATTATTCAACAGGACATTTCAGTGAAAATATTTAACACAACGCTGAAAAATCATTGACACAAAGTAAGACGAACATTTCCTTGTAGTAAACTTTTACGTGCATCTTTTTGGCTCACAGGAACAAATTTATTTTGGCCACTTCTGTAAACATTTTGACTCCGAAATGTGAAAAATCATCGAAAGGGGATACCTTAGGCCATTGTGCTTTATTGGTTTTGTATTAGTTTATAGTTTTTTGTTGAGAAAAATTATCATGGAATTCTTACTTAGCTTCATTAATAGACCAGTCATTCCCCTCCCCTATCTAATAAAGCCTTGCAGTGAAATTGTAGACGACAAGAAACAGATTGAGCACTATAAAGCAGTATAGTATGGACACAAAATACGAACATGACTGGTAGGCCTGATGTCCATAAAATCTAGCACACTCCTACTTCTTGTGTTCTGTCTTCATTGTACGTTTTGTGTACGTTGAACTGCATGTGCTCCATGAAGACATTTGGATTGTATTAACTTTCGCTCTTTCTTTGTGCAGTTTTGTGTCTCATTGTGCGGAGAAAATGCCTCCCCAAGATCCGTGAGTGCAATACAGCCATGTATTCTCCCAGTTTCATCTGGCGAACAATCATTCCATGTCAATGAAGATGAGAATTCAGCCGTGAACAAACCATTTATGAGAATCGAAGGAAAACAACAGGTATTTTTATCAACATATACGCCCTGTCACATTTAATTCGATATGGTAGCAACCTTTATATAGCATACCCCATGTACCCTTTTGGATTGAGCGAGCAATTCAATTCAATAGATAAGTAGNGCTCCATGAAGACATTTGGATTGTATTAACTTTCGCTCTTTCTTTGTGCAGTTTTGTGTCTCATTGTGCGGAGAAAATGCCTCCCCAAGATCCGTGAGTGCAATACAGTCATGTATTCTCCCAGTTTCATCTGGCGAACAATCATTCCATGTCAATGAAGATGAGAATTCAGCCGTGAACAAACCATTTATGAGAATCGAAGGAAAACAACAGGTATTTTTATCAACATATACGCCCTGTCACATTTAATTCGATATGGTAGCAACCTTTATATAGCATACCCCATGTACCCTTTTGGATTGAGCGAGAAATTCAATTCAATAGATAAGTAGGTAACAAGTTTTTGTAATTGCTAGCGAAAACTGGGACGAATTGTAATAAGTCTACCCCTTCATTGTTCAGTTTGTTATCAGCATTTATGATGGGGATGCTGATAAGTTTATCTGTAGGTTAAAGATCCCTAGAGAATGGACCACAGTTTCCCGTTTCTTGTGTTCATCTTTGAATGATAGGCCTAAGATACCCCATAGAGGCCTTGTTTCTGCGAAGCAAAGTACTGAAATTCGACCATACTCAATACACGATTACACTAAAATGGTTGACTAGGAACTTTTGACCAAAAGGTGCATTGCGTTCTATAAATGAATTCTTATAAAATTGTTGTTAAAACGCGATGCATCTTGGTAAACAGTTCTCTCCGCTATCTTTAGCGTAATTGTCTATCGAAGTAAACTGCCTTGATTTGTCTATAACAGACGAGATACAAACAGTTAGATACAGTACATTTTAGAAAATCACAAGTTAATTAAACATATCATCATTAGTCTGATGTCTTTTTTGTTGCTTGATAGGCTGCCGGAGAATCACAGTATGTTGGTGATATTCCGAAATATCAGAACGAAGTTGCTGCAGCTTTTGTTTTATCTACGGTGGTAAGGAAACGTTAACTATTTTTTCGATTTTGTTCACAAAATCACAAGGATATCAAAAATGCACACTGTAGAATTATAGCAAAGTACCTACTATTCTTTTCAAGCAAGTCAATCCAAAGAAAGATGTAATAGCCATTTTCACCACCTTTTGTAAAGATTTGAGACTGTGAAGGTGACGGTGAAGGTGAAGTTGCAGTTTTTAGCGCCAGCGCTTAGTCTGCGGTGCGACCCCCGTAGAGGTCGCACCGCAGACTACCAAGCGCTGGGCTCGTAGAAGTAGCTAAGCGCTAATCGAGTCCGCGACCCCTCGTCATGAGGCTCAAGAGGTGCTGGTGGGGTTTGAACCCCGTTCACCTGACATTCTGGCTGCAAAGTCAGTGGATTACAACACGGCGTCACAACAATGCTGTACTTTATACGTTATCTGAAATTTTTGCTTACTAATGCTTGGGAAAACTTTTAGCTAATGGTTCTGTTAATTGAGTTCATTATCCTGTTCTTTGCAACGTACAGACTTATTACTTAGATCTTGTTTTTCTTTAGGGCAACGCCACCTTGAAAGGTATTGATTCAAGTGAAGCTAAGGTATGTAAAGTGTTTTTGGCTGCCAAGCTAAAGTAAAAGTACATTTATCATTATATGTCACGAAATGAAAAATGCAAATTAATAGGTTTGACGACCAATTAATTTAAATTTGTTGAAGTTGCATATTTCGAACAAAGTTTTAAATGAGGGGCAAATCACTCCAAAAAAACGTACGAGATTTTGGGATTTTATAAATCTTTCAGATTTTTCAAAGATTTTAGAGATTTTTTCTGAAAATGTCAAAAGATTTCATAAATTATTTTAAGATTTATAAGACTTTTTGAGATTTTCAAAAATTTTTGGGATTTCACAAGATTTTGCAAGATTTTGCAAGATTTCGCAAGATTTTTGATATTGTCAAAGAATTGTCGAAAGATTTTTTTCAAATTTATATCATTTGTTGGGGGAGATTTATGGGAATTTTTGAGATTTTCGAAGATTTTTACGATTTTCTTTGGAATTTCTAAGATTTTGTGAAGATTTTTGAAATTTCCAAAAATGTTTTAGATTTTATAGGTTTTTTACGAAAACGTACGAGATTTTTGGAGTGATTTGCCACTCGGTTTTAAGAATGAGAGGTCAAAGTATATCGTGATATCTTTTTGTGAATCTGCTAAACATTTTAAAAAGTACTGTGAAAAAGGCCAGAAATATAATGTTTGAATGACTTTAAATAGAGACGAAATATTCGTTTTTAATTCGTTTTCACGAAGTATTTGTAGTTTTTTTAATCTCGTTTAGATGAATATAAAAAAAAAAAAGTATCTCCTTTGAGTTGTAGCATAATGCACTATTTGTTTCAAAGTTGCCTTTGTTTAATACTATTTTTCATTGCTAAAATATTTTTCGTAACACAATTTCAGAACCATCCTGGTTTTGTGGCGTTTTACACAGCAAAAGATGTCCCTGGTCGAAATAATTGGCTTAAAGATCCTAACTGCGATGAGGTAGGTAGAATTAGAAATCTATTTATTTGTTTGTTTTTACTTATCCTTATTTATTTTAACTTTTTAACTATTAATTTTGTATACCTTCATTCATTCATTCATTTATTTATTTATTTGTTCATTTATTTATTTATTTATTCATTTAGTTATTCATTTATTTTTTGTTCATTCATTCATTTATTTATTTATTTGTTCATTTATTTATTTATTTATTCATTTAGTTATTTATTTATTTATTTATTTATTTATTTATTTATTTACTTATTTATTTATTTGTTTGTTTATTTATTTATTTATTCATTCATTCATTCATTCATTCATTTATTTATTTATTTATTTATTTATTTATTTATTTATTTATTTATTTATTTATTTATTTATTTATTTATTTGCATGTTGTTCTTCTCGTTATTTTTCTTATGCTTGTACAGAATCTATTTCTAATTTTTAAGATTATTTTTATTTTTGTTTTAGCGAATCCTACTTAAATAAGAAAAAAAAATATTTTGAAAACATACAGCAGTATATAATTTTTTAAGAAAAATTCTTGTATTCAATTCTCCACAGATATTGACGTCAAAAATGATCGGATACCATGGACAGCCAGTTGGTCTGGTTGTTGCAGGTTTGTTCGCATATTCTAACACTTTGTAGATTCGCTGATCAATATGAGGCGAACATCTGTCATCTTAATTGGATCTTAGATCTTACTACCTTCTTATTAGACTCATTACATAAGTCTCAGTACCGCTCATTGAATTGGATATAAGGAATCATGTCGTAAGTCTACCTTCTTATAGGAAATTAACGACGTATGAAATTAATGCGAATCTTAAACATGAAAAATCTATTTTGAGCCATATTTTTTATGCGACATTGTAACTCTTCCCTGAAAGCCAAATTTTTCTTTTGTTCAAGTCTCCAATGATAGTGTGTATTTCTTTCGGAGATTTATTACCAAGTTCTGGTAATCATCTGTGCATTTTGCAATCTGCTTCAAAATCAGGCAGCCCTAAAAGAGCCAAACTTGCTAATTTTTTAAATGAATCAAAGCGATAAGCTATACCTTGGAAAACAATTTTGTCCTAGATCTCCTTGCCAGAAAATAAATTTGAAGATTAACCTTGTAAAGTTTGGTATTTTGTCAAACAGGGTACTTTTGGGGACACCCAGCCCTAAAAAGGCATATTGTTGCTCTTATATTTTGCTCCTCCCTGAATTTGGTGATACGAACAAGTAATCATTGCCCTTGTACATTTCTGTTCCTAGATTCACAGAAGAACGCCGAGAAGATTGCAAAACTCGTCAAAGTTGAATACGAAAATGTGGAGAAACCAATCACAACATTGAAAGAGGCAATTAAGAAGGAGAATTTTCATCGCCAGAGATTTCCTGGAACTAAAGTTGGAGATACTGAAGGTATGAATATAAGATTGGTTTGGTTGATTGATTGATTGATTGATTGATTGACTGATTTTATGATTTGTTGACTGATTTATTGATTAATGTATTTATTTATTTTCTATACTGTTAGGGATTCATTCTCTTGACGTTAAGACTTTTTCCGTCTATCATGTGACAGATGGTTGGTAAGTGCATGAAAAGTTTGGACTTACCCGGAATTCTCGCCACTTCACAAAAAGCTCAACGTGAACCGATGGACACTTTTTTCTCAACAGTAAAATGTTGCTGCTTGATATACCAATATTTGTTTTTGAGTTCCATTGATTAAATTACGATGAAGGGAAAGTGTATTTTTTACATTTTCATGCTAATGGGGCATGAAGGCATTGTTATTTTACTGTGACTTCACAACACAAATGGCATATTTTTATCGCTATTGACATTTTACTGTAGTAGCACACCTAGTTTACACTTTCAACAAAGATTTTTTCAACAGGTTTGCCTCTTTCTAAGTGATTCTTGGGATTTTTTGATATTTTGGTGTCGCAAGATTTTAGGATGTTTTATGATCTTTGATCTTTGATCTTTGATCTTTGCTAATTTCTACGACTTTTCCATCATTTTCCAGAGGCCTTTAAAACAAGTGATCATGTAATTGAAGGAGAAATTAGCTCTGGAGCACAGCACAATTTTTATATTGAGCCACAAGTAAGTCTTCTAAAGTATCATTTCATTTTGTTTTCTCATATTGATACAGACGGCATGACGTCACAACAGTGTTGAAAACACGACGCCATTTNGAAGATCTCTTTGAGAAGGTTCAAAGGACCAGAAATTACGATCAAATTCCCTTCCCCATTGTTCAGCTCTTGAATGAAGACATTTGAACTATCTGAATACATTTTCACATCTAAGTTAACCTTGAATATAATAAAATATATAATTCACTGAAATGCCTTCCGTTAGCTGATTGAATTCCTTCAGAGTCACTGTTGATTCAATTATACAACGCAATGCATCTTGGTCAAATGCCCCTCGACGCAATGCCATCTTTTCCGTAATCATATTCATACAGACGGCATGACGTCACAGCAGCGTTGAAAACACGACGCCATCTTGTTTTGGGGTAAATCTTCAGAAAATTTCTATAGGTTTCTATAGGAAATTTGCAAAAAGTTGCATAAAATTGCTCCTCTATTCTACCTCGCGATAGTGAGTAGGGAAATGATAGGTAGCAATTGTCAGTCAGACCTAAACCAGTGAAATAAACCCGCGAACATGCTGTTTTTAAAAGCAAAACACAAATTTAGGCCAAGAAAGCTGCGAGAAACTTGCCTTTGCGACGATAATGTCGTAATCAGCACCACAAACTCCATCCGCTGTAAGTTGCTCGTCGCTTCTTCAAATTCAACCTTCCTTTTAGACATTCACCTATCTATCTGCTAAAGTTTTCTAATAATTTGAACAGCTTCCAAGCTTTTTTAATTAATTTATTGCGATAAATAAACGACACACTCTCAAAATCCCTGTGCGACGCTATACTTTGTTATGGCTTCATTTACCCCAAGTCTGATTTTCGAGCGCGAATTGATCAAGTCAGGCGACATGTCGTCTGTATGAATCTGAGAAAAATCGTGGAATAGATTGATTTCTAGGATTTATCGTGTGGGTTCATGGGTTTCTTTTAGCGTTATTCCTAATCTAACGGTTCTTGAACAAGAGAACATCACATGCAATGTCCATGAAAATTTTTTCAGAATTAGCTTGTATTGAAGCAGAGTTAGTGACCGTGTGTCCTGCAAGGGCTACTTTTAAATGCACCCTTGAAACATGACCCTTTGTTCACCCGGAATTTTTGTTTTCTTATATTTGATGGTTTTATTAGAATTGTGAGGCATTCTGCATTTGCCAACCATTTGATGAGAGGATCTTACGAAATGCTGTCTTAATTTATCTTCGCAGACGTGTTTAGTCGTACCAGAAGATATTGGTTTCAAAGTTTTCAGCGCAACACAATGTACAAGAGGTGTCCAAGAAACTGTTGCAAAGACTCTTGCAATCAAAGCTAGCAGGTCTGTTATCTAAACCCACTTTATGCATTTCTTTATGCGCAGATAGTCCCGATCTGATGTCAGCTGTCTTTCAGATCCCGTTTACACTGTATCGGACAACTTCGGCTCCGTAACAAAAGTGTCACAGATAAGCAGGCCCGTAGGAAGGGGGGTGGCAGGGGGGGGCTCGAGCCCCCTAATAATTTCGAAAACAATGATGCTACGTCACAAGTATAAATTAGATGTATTATTCTCTATTGATTTGAGAACAAAAGCCCCCCCCCCCAATCTGCAGCTGCTTCCTACGGTCCTGCAGATCAGCCTCCCATTTACACACTGTTCCTGCAAATCCGTAACATTTTAGCGCCTTCTATATATTGACAAATTTGTTCTGAAGCAGTGTGAACGCTCTTGAACCGTAATAACTTTTAACGGACTGTACTGATACAGTGTAAACGTGGTCATAGATTCTGGTAGAAGCAAGAAAATTTGATGACGATGTTCAGAAAATTTTCTTACGCATGAAAAATTTCTCGGTGGTCTCAATAGTCAAGACAATTGTTTCAGCGTCAGCTAAAAAAATTGGGAAATCTATCTAACAAAATATTTTACCGTTGGCTATAATGTCTGCATTGTTTCATTTCTAGTGTTGATGTACATGTACCTCGTATCGGTGGTGGATTTGGCGGGAAAATCGAATATCCATCCAAGATTGCCTCCGCAGTTGCTGTAGCAGCAAATGCATTGAACAGGTATTTGTCAATGGTATTCCCTGCATATTTATATTTCCTGACAACATATTTCTCTTTGCTAGTTAAGAGAATTGGATTTATGTAAACTAAACTTAGATCCAACTTTCGTTCAATTTTGTTGAGAAGGCTGACAGTTTTACCTCTGTGTGAGATTTTTGGTGAGGGCTTTCTTGGTAGTGTAATTCTGACATAAAGCAAAGACTATTTCATTGACTTACTTCATATACTCTGATCGGTGTTGTAAAGCTCCTGACAACGTAGCTAGATGTACAATAAAAGTTAGTGTGGAGAATCCACGAAGATCTTTCTTTTTCCTGAAATTTGGCAGAATTTTTGTTCAAATCAGCTTCTTTAATCTGGCTAATGAGTTTGTCGAATGTATTTTTTTACAGGGACGAGTTTGGTTATGCTGTTCTAGGGAGTGAACAAAACAACAGCCTATCGATGATATGAAATAATTCTTTATACACGAAGCTACCCTTCAGCTACAATATCAGATATAATGATACCCTTATACACGAAGCTACCCTATATGCTGCCCCATATAACATTAGCATAAAGTAGATGACTTTCGACAATGGCCTATTGGCTCCGTCGTAAGGAAATTGAATATAATTTACAGTAAACTACATCGTTTTGTTACCTATTGTAGGCCAGTGAGAATGGTTATGTCACTTAACGACAACCTCAAAGTAGTTGGAAAACGAGCGCCATTCTTCACGAAGTACAAGGTAAGATCAACGTCACTAATCTCATGTTGTATTTACATAAATCGTTTTGAGGGGCCGGTTGTGATACCCAAATATACTGTAGACCCAATTTTACTGCTTTTGTGGTGAATGTTCTTTCCGACACTTATCACTGCAAAGTTGTCGACTAATGGCAACTGTGTCCTTATAAAATTAGCCAATGCGAAAGCCGACAACCATTTTGTTTATATTCAATAAAAATTTTACAAAACAAAATACCAAAGACACTACGTACGAACTACTTTACAATACTACGAGTACGATACCACGGGGAGAAAAAGACAATGACTACCCTGTGGCCATTACATAAACAACTAAATACTAAATTGTAGCTTTTTGTAATTAAATATTTAGTTGTAATTCAGTTGCATGTTCTTTATGTAATGGTCATGGGGTAGTCATTGTCTTTTGCTCCCTGTGGTATCGTCCCTGTAGTGTTGTATAGTTGTATAGTAATTAGAAAGTATAGTAGGTTGTATCATGCATTGTAACATTTTAGATGAATATAAAAAAAATATAAAAAAATATAAAATTACATACAGCTGCACCAGTCTGTTTCCCTGACGTCATTTTCGACAAAGGGGACTGGACTCCAGGGAAGAGGTCTCAAATGAGGTCTCGATATTGAGCTCTTCCTTCTCCTTCACAATTCAACCCTTTTACTTACCAAACAAAACGCCTTTGTCTCCTCCGCAACATCGACGACTGGGAACCAGGCTGCAGCTGCACATAAATGTTTAATACTAATAGATACTAGGGCCTGTTTTGCATTTTATATCAGGGCCAGCGCAGCTGCATAATGTTGAACAGCAAACAACCATCTTAGAGGTAGACAACTTGAAAAATAGAATGAGCAAATTCAGTTCTTTAAAAATAATAAAATGTAGTCTGCTGTTTATTTCAAACTGTTTATGAATTTAAAGGACAATTACGGGGTTTGTAAAATTAATGTTAGAAAACAAACTTACCATCTCCTGAATCAAATGACAAACTTTTTTCCACATTTAGACTTGTGTTTCAGCTGTCAATTCAATAAACATCTTAGTAATTTAGGCCAAATGTCCCTCCATCGGTCTCCATTTTTGCCACGAGTACACGATATGGAGGCTAGTCACGATTCAGAGGCGAGAAAATAATAGGGCAGCCTCATTCTCGTGTTGAACGTGACATCAGAAAACGCTCTGACCTTGTGCTTAATGACGTCACTACGCATTTGTCGCAGATTGTGAATGTAATTTCGCAGAGAAAAGACATAAAAAGTTGGAAAAAAGGACGATACACCATTCATAACAGTATAATCTTTCATTTTATCATCAATCATACCAACCCAGGAATTGTCCTTTAAGGCATTTAGCTGATGCTTTTTTCAACGTGGTTATTTGTGTTTGGTGGATCATTTCAAACGCTCTGTGAGCAAGTATGGATCACTGAATGTGATTATTTTCCTGTTTGAAGGTTGGTTTCTCTAAAGATGGACATCTTCAAGCAATTGAACTCACAATTTACAGTGATGCTGGATTTAATCCAGAAAGTTTCGATGGAGTGATTGCGGCATTTTCTGTTGACAACTGTAAGTCTTCACTTAATTATTGTTATTGTCATCCATTAGCTATGAATAACAAACCATCTAAATATTTCGCAACATTAGGCAATATTTTTAAATTCATTCCAGCGTGTAAACATTTTTATTTGACTCTTACAGCTTACTTCTGTCCAAACTGGAATATCTCACTGATCGACTGCAAAACAAACACGCCGTTCAACACCTTTGTTCGAGCCCCAGGTAAGTCTTCATAGATATAAGCTGCTTACCTTGAAACTTATACTGGGTGTCCCAAAAAAAGTACTCCCGTTTAAAAAATCACCAAAATTCGATTATGAAACCTATCATAAAATTGTCTGTTAGATCTCTTTTGTCAGTGATGCAAATATATTTAAAGANTAAGTGGAAATGCAACGAAAAGCATTTTATAGGACCAGATGTTGACCAAAGATGTCAATTCAGTTCCAAATTCGATGAGACATATTCCAGTTATTAAAAATAGTTGATAGTTCGAGTTGCTTTTAAACATAAACAGTTGATATTGGACCAGGCCATGATAAATTACAAATAAATTGGCAACTAATCAATAAGATCGACAAATCAAGTGACTAAGTCATGTTGTTATTATAGGATCGAGGCGAGCTTGTCTCATCCTCAGCTAAGAAACTAATGCACGTCTGAGATATTATAGCGAAAATTATCCAAACATTACGCATAATGAATTTTGCAATCATACGATAACTAAATAAGGTAAGACCATTGAAGTAGACTAAAGCAGAAAGTCCAAGGAGAGTTAAAATAAATGCAGTGGCATTGAAGAGTTTTGAAAATTCAATGCTGGCCGATCCCTTAAGATTAGAAGGCTTTCGTGAATCAACAGAAAATTATTCAACAAATTAGGTAAATTTCTTCCTGTCTTGCGTTACAGTTTTATTTCTGCACTCTTCATCAATGTAACCAATGTCTTATACTTTCAGATTGCGCTTGGAGACCAAAAGATTTTCGACTGCCTGTTGACTTCAATTTGGAATGGTGATGACCTTATAGTTATAAATGTAGTTAGGCTAAGAGTAAGAAACCCCTTACACAAACCAAAACTCTTCTAGCCTGCATTGGTTCTAATGCTAGTTTAGACCAGATAGCAAAGGTCAGAGCTTTGTATTTGAATTTCTTCTATATTTGAAAAATGGTTTGTAACGTTGTTTAGTTATAACACAACACTATGAACCCTTTAAAATCTTGAAAAAATTCAAATAGAACGCTAGAACCTTCTTTTGAAATATGTCGGTGTGTTGTGTTGTGTTGTCTTGTCTTGTGTTGTCTTGTCTTGTCTTGTCTTGTCTTGTCTTGTTTTGTCTTGTCTTGTCTTGTCTTGTCTTGTCTGGTATTTTCTTTTATCATTTTCGTGACAAAGTGCTTTACGATTGCACTAAAATGATGTTAGAAGTTCCATTTTTTCATGTTTTTCATCACCCTTAGATATGAAGCAAAGATCAGAATATGATCGGCGATCGACAGAGATCAGCGAGTTTAACAAGGCAAGTACATATCTTTAGATTTCTAAGACATTCAGAAGCTACTTTACGCCAGACTAAAGCAAGTTCTTGCCTAGCACCAACAACAGCAATATTAAACATGAATCAGTAGCCTTACTACACTAATCCCTTAGCTCACCACTCTGTATTGAATTGATGTTATCTTATTGTAACTGCAGCAGTAGTTCAGAAGAAAGAGCAACACTACTGCTCATACAGCTTTCCATGGGCCTCGTGGTTTCCGCCCCTGTTTCTGTGCAGAAGATCATGGCTTCGAATCATTGCTGCCGCCGCCTGGGGAAAAAATGGCGCGCATGCCCTATTCTTCTCTGCTCAGATATAATTTTTATTGAATACCTTTGGCCGAGATGCCAGTAGGGGCTTTGCTTCGTTAGTTAGCCACTGATGGCACTTAGAGTAGAAGAAACACTAAACATGCAAGTTCATTTGACGATTATCAATATTCCTTGATTGTATGCTCTAGACGTATCGAGCATATCCCATAAGCGTAATAAGTCTAGTAAATCAAGAACTTATGCAGTGAATATACCAACCTGGTTCCGAGGGCCAGTTTCCTACGTCAATTTCAACAGCCTCTTTTGGGGTCATGGGAACGAGGTTGTGAATATACCGGTCTGCGTTGCTTTGCAGGAGAATCGCTGGCGAAAACGAGGCATATCAATGATGCCTATACGATACGTATCAGGGTATTACACTTTCAATTTTACGGCATTGGTTTCGATTTATTACGCTGATGGAACTGTCGCAGTATCGAGTGGGGGCATCGAAATGGGACAAGGAATGAACACAAGGGTAGGTGGAAGAACTTCAATATTCTTTATTATTCCTAATTCGCCAAAACTGACTTCACAGTTGGATCTGTGCTGCTACGAGCATCCACGTTTTGATGCATACTTTGACGCTTAAATTTCTATATGGGGGAGCTCTCTCCTCGATTAGGGGGTGCTCTCTCCTCGATTAGTTTATCTATTGAGAGAGCTCCTCCTTAAGAAATTCCTTACATGCAAATTTCCTTAGTTTTGTGTACTTTAACATTATTTTTTGTTTTCAACTTTTCATACTGTGTGTACTTTGTAAATTTCGATTATGATATAGCCTTTAGTTGATTTTGTTTTTGTAGTTGTTATTTAATGAAATTTGTATGTTGGAATTTTAAAATAAATGAACTTGAACTTGAGCTGTATCGTCTTAGGTCAATAAAGTATTTTGGTGCAAAACTATGGAATAAGCATACCTACTTTTATTAACATGTCAGCTTCGTTCAATATTTTCCAATCAAAACTGAAGGAATTCCTTGTCAATGGTTATGGTCTTTAATATTTTACTAATACCCCATTCACACTGGCCAGTTAAACGAGCTTAAAATAAACCAGGTTATTGAATGCTGCGTTCTAATTGGTCGATCCAACAAATCGAAGGCATTTGATTGGTTAAAATTTAACCTGGATTAGACAAAGCGAATGAGGTATAACATCAAGAAACCTTTAATTATCTTGTTCTTCGGATGCAATTCTGGTCTTGTGTTTTTTAGCAAAAATTTTCTGTTTGGGGGGGGGCTCTCTCTCGATTAGTATACCTATCAGAGAGCTCCTCCTTAAACATACAATGAATGACCCGCAATATAAAGCATGTGGCGTATGTAGGTTTTCCCCATGTATAGACTACACCATTTTGCTCAGGTCATTCCCTTTAATCTGATCCTTGATAGTAATGTACAAAAAGAAAATATTCATGATCGGTAACATTGACAATTTCTTGGTGCTTGTTCACTTTTTATTGGGTCATCCGGTAGATGTAAGACATGACAATCTCTGTAAGATGTAATCGGTAGATGTCAGACATGAGGGTGTTGTGGCGCAGCGGCGTAATCCTCTGACTTTCCAGCCAAAACAGTCAGGCGGACAGGGTTCGATCCCAGTACGAGCCCCACTACTTGAGCGTCATGACAGGGGGTCGCTGACTCGATTAGGTCTTCTCTACTTCTGCGATCCCAGCGCTTCGTGCTAAAAAACGCAACTTCGCCTTCACCTTCACCTTCATCTCGTGTACACATTACCTACGGTACCTGGTCTCATGAATTCGTATGATTTTTTATGTTTAGATCTGTCAAGTTGCCGCTAATCAGTTGAAAATACCGATGGACATGATCACAATTAAACATCATTCTACAATCACAAGCCCAAATTGTAAGTCTTCTTCGTCATCTCTATTGTGACTTGAAAACGATGTTTCCCAAGTAAATAGAATTTCAGGGCTACACCCCGTCAACGCCCTGCCAATGATTTTAGAGGAGGATATACATAAGGCTCAAATCTTTAAAAAGGTGGGTGTAAAATTCTTTTACATTTTTCTTTGAATTAAATGGCTTGAAAGGAACTTAGGGTCTTTAGCTGTAAATCTGCCATGGAAATTTTTTGATATCTTGATTATTTTCAAAATGGCGGCATTTATTATATTTGAGGCTGTGACGTCATCAAATTTCTAAATCCTAAACCAGAAGAGCGACAGATTTCTGCTTGCCACCATATTGTAGACCTTCTTAAACTATGCTCTTTTACTGAAGATTGTATCATTTTTCCTCTATTGATTTAGGATTTATGATGATTTTAATTTTTTCAAATTTTCCTTGAATTCTTTCAAAAAAAATACAAATGCTGCCATTTTGAAAATAATCAAGATATCAAGAAATGTCCACGACAGATTTACAGGAAAGTACCCTAAGTTCCTTTCAAACCATTTAATTGAAAGAAAAATGTCAAAGAATTTTACACCCACCTTTTTAAAGATTTGAAAGATTTGATCCCTAGGCTCCCCTTTACAGTCTCTTCTTAAAGTGTGTTGAATTTTATTGTATTCATCTTCAGGAAGGCTATCTTGCCTCAGGTATTTTATTTGTTTGGTTCAGAAGCTGAGCAGTAAGTGTTTGAGTGCACCCAAAATATACCAGAATTGAATCCCCTACCAATCAGCTGCTGAACCAAACAAATAAAATGCCCGAGGCAGATGTTTAGATATATCCTTCTTCTTCTTCTTCTTTCGATATATGCTCATGTCTGCTCTTAAAAACCATTTCTGGTATGCACAACGAGCGAGCTAGCTACCTGGGTTTCAGAACAATATTTGGGGCTTGCCTTTTTTGTGTTCATGACTTGACCAACCAGGCATGGGAATCCCTTTGTCTGCAATCGCTAATCGCTTTGTACTGGGAAGTCAGTCAAAAGCAACGGATGCTATTGTTTCATCATATGCCATTTTTTATCATTGTAGCTTTTGAAACTGGTGGGAGTATTTCATCTGAAATCAACTGTATAGTAAGTAGTCCCTGCTATGGTCGTTATGATTCCAAATTTGACGCAACTTCTTTGGGCCACGTAGTGTATAGAATATTTTATGATTTCTTTAAAAGGTTCCACAACTGGGGGAAGTTTGGCATCAGAAATCAATTGTCTGGTAAGCTATTCTCCCTTGTGTGCAGTGGAAATTGCTTTTTATCTGTTGGCTTTATCGTCAGGGCGAGTCAGGGTAAAGTAGGTCAGAATGGTTTTATAATAGGTCATTTGCCTATTATGAACTTATGGCTTAAAGTTGTTCATGTTAGGAACAATTTTTCTTCAGTATTTAAACATAAAAATAAGAATGCAACCAATGAAATTATCAATGACCAATTTTGCCCGATCCAACCAAAAGTTTTAGTCTTTTACTTCATGTACTAACCATTACATGTTTGCAATTTCTTTGGCGCAAGCTACTTTTCATAGACTCATTGGGATGGAAAGTTATTACTTTATTGATGATAATAATGATGAATCTCATATCCTCATTGCAGTGCAGCTCAGCGCATCTTTTAACATAGAAAGTGGTGGGGAAATTCCCCACCAGTCATGCCCATTTTCCCCACCAGTGAAGTGCCCTTTTCAGTCAAAAGTGCCCTTTTAAAAATATGATAAATGCAGGTTGAAGAAAACTTTGATTTGACTCTAAACATATTGATAAAATCTGGAAATCACATAAATAGCTGTTTCTATTGATTTTGTAAAATGCCATTTGGTGCTATCTCAAGGTGCCCTTTCAATAAATTGGTTCAGCTACTCTGATTGCTGAATTAACACAGGCATTTTTCTCAATTTGCTATCAAATTCTTGACCATATTGGCGACTTTCGCTAGTTTCTTTGGATTATTTTCGCCTTGTTTCTGATTTTTGGTTTCTTGAAGTAGTTGCAAATTTCGACTGGGAACGCAATTTTTTGTAGGCTGTTTACAAATGCTGTGAAATGCTGAACGAAAGATTGAAACCAATCAAAGAGAAACTTCCTGATGCATCTTGGCACGAATTGATCGCCGAATGCACCAAACAAAAAGTCGATTTATCTGCTAAGTATATGTAAGTCGTCAGTTAGTTTAATCAATTGATTACAATGTAATACTTGAATATACCAAGGGCAGTGTGAAGATACAAATGTTCATGGCCTAAAGCCCATTAATCAACATACCTTCAGTCCTTTGTTGGCTTTAAAGTATGCTTTAAAGTTGGCTTTAAAGTACTCGAAGAATTCAAAACATTTTTAACAACTCGCCCTGTGTTACCATCCTTCGAAATGTTCGAGCCTGTAAGTCTGTAAATCAGATCTTTTTCATTTTGCGTCGTTTCAAACAATAGTATAAAGTCTGTCTCATATTACATGTTAGATGGTGTTTAATCACGCGCCACTCCAATCTCCTGTGTTTAACTTCGACAAATTTGGCATCAAGCGATAGCTGAGGAGACGCGCTATCCTGAAATTGTTTTGAAAGTTGAAAAACTCATAAATTGGATTTCCTACAATTTTTAGAATGTTGACGACATTTTCCATATTGAAGCTGTAAAATTGATTTTGTGACCATAGAAACATCAATCTTTGAGATGCTGACATTGCTATAACTCGCTGTTGTATTTAAAATAAATAAATTACGAAAACCCTACCTGATGGCTTCCACAATTGCTCAGTTTTTTTCCAGAACACTCGCTTTATGATGCCTCATTCTATTTCTTCTTGCAGGTTTTATGCTCCAGAAAAAGCCAGATATGCGTACACAACGTATGGATCCGCATGCTCAGAAGTCGAAGTTGATGTATTGACCGGGGATCATCATATTCTCAGATCAGATATCATCTTCGATTGCGGAGAAAGGTAAGAAAATTTAATATCTGTCGCCTGACTGCTAACATTGCAATTCATCCAGACAGCATGACGTCACAGCACCAATGAAAGCACGACACCATTTTGTTCTGTATGATTTCGTACACTTGGTACTATCACGCAGCCTTTTCTGTCTATTGCCTTTACCGCGAGGCTGGCTTGCGTGCAAATTTNGCAGGTTTTATGCTCCAGAAAAAGCCAGATATGCGTACACAACGTATGGATCCGCATGCTCAGAAGTCGAAGTTGATGTATTGACCGGGGATCATCATATTCTCAGATCAGATATCATCTTCGATTGCGGAGAAAGGTAAGAAAATTTAATATCTGTCGCCTGACTGCTAACATTGCAATTCATCCAGACAGCATGACGTCACAGCACCAATGAAAGCACGACACCATTTTGTTCTGTATGATTTCGTACACTTGGTACTATCACGCAGCCTTTTCTGTCTATTGCCTTTACCGCGAGGCTGGCTTGCGTGCAAATTTCATGAATGATTTTGAACCTGTTATCAAGGATTTTGAGATGAAGCATTTTTATAGCATTGCTTTTAACTTGAGAACGATTGGACCTATTTTGACAAACTAAATTTTTGTATTTAAGTTGATATGTTAGCTACACAAATATGTTCAGTTTCTAGGAATCTAATAAATAGTTTGAAAGCTACAGGCCTTCAAACATCTTAGCATTTTTCTAATTCATCCTGTATTTCTTGTCTACTGATCCATCAAAAGCTTTTAATACCTCTTTTACACTGTACCGGTAGAGCCTTTACCCGCTACAAAGTTGTTACGGTTCAAGAGCGTTTACACTGCTCCAGAACAAAATTATTCTATAGATAGAAGGAACGAAACTGTTACAGATTAGTAGGAACAGTGCAAAAAGGAGGCTGATTCGTTACATTTTTATTACGGATCCAAAGTTGTACTGGTACAGTGTAAAAGGGGTCTAATTTTCGTAGCATTTTTATGATTAAAGAATTACTCGTTTCTTGTTTATCGTCAGCGTGAATCCACGCCTTGATGTTGGCCAGCTTGAAGGAGCTTTTGTCATGACATTGGGATACTGGTTCAGTGAGAAAATTGTTTATGATGAGGACACAGGGGAACAATTTACCACAGGCACGTGGGTAAGTAATCATATACCCTGGGTATACTCATTGCATAAGTCTCAGTATCGCTCCTTGAATTGGATGGTTATCGCAAAAAATCAGATTAAAATATTGAACGAATACAAAGAATCACGTCGTAAGTTTATACCCTGGGTACCAGGGTAATAATCTTATCACAAATATGTACTTATTTTGCAAACATGGAACTACGTAAATGCTGAAGAAGTATGAGGAACTCTTGGCAAATGGCATAATGCTGTTTGACTGAGATCGCAGCTCCTGGGACATAATAAATTACCAGCTGTCCAATGGTCACAGAAAGTCAAAAGCCCTTCCAGTTGGCTTGGATTAGCTAGTGTAGTACTATTTTTAATTTTTACTGTACATAGCTATGTAGCGCCAACGTTAAATAAATTGATGATGATTATTATTATTATTATTATTTCAACTATTATCACAGTGTAACTGGCAATGCATAGTTCACTTTCAAGTTACATCCCGTAGCTTGAGAAAGTGTGCATATTGTCTGTATAGAAAACATAAATAAGTCTTCCCGCTATTTAGTCTCTTATGGCCAGTACTTTTCGAACAATCCTTGCCTACGAGATTATTATTGTTATTGTTGTTATTATTATTATTATTATTATTATTATTAATAATATATTATTATTATTATTATTATTATTATTATTATTATTATTATTATTATTATTATTATTATTATTATTATTATTATTATTATTATTATTATTATTATTATTATTATT
>REGM01000223.1:126802-165909 GCA_004194415.1 Aurelia aurita | reverse complement strand
AGACGTATGTTTTTCGCTCCTAATGGTATTGTACTAGTAGTAGGGTATAGTATTTTGTATGTAGTGTAATTAGTAATACGTATTGTAAGCTTTTAATGGAATGTAAAAAAAAAAAAAAAAAAAAAAAATTTAATATCTGTCGCCTGACTGCTAACATTGCAATTCATCCAGACAGCATGACGTCACATCACCAATGAAAGCACGACACCATTTTGTTCTGTATGATTTCGTACACTTGGTACTATCACGCAGCCTTTTCTGTCTATTGCCTTTACCGCGAGGCTGGCTTGCGTGCAAATTTCATGAATGATTTTGAACCTGTTATCAAGGATTTTGAGATGAAGCATTTTTATAGCATTGCTTTTAACTTGAGAACGATTTGACCGGTTTTGACAAACTAAATTTTTGTATTTAAGTTGATATGTTAGCTACACAAATATGATCAGTTTCTAGGAATCTAATAAATAGTTTGAAAGCTACAGGCCTTCAGACATCTTAGCATTTTTCTGATTCACCCTGTATTTCTTGTCTACTGATCCATCAAAAGCTTTTAAGACCTCGTTTACACTGTACCGGTACAGCTTTGGCCCGCTACAAAGTTGTTACGGTTCAAGAGCGTTTACACTGCTCCAGAACAGTATAGTTTTATAGATAGAAGGAACGAAACTGTTACAGATTAGTAGGAACAATGCAAAAAGGAGGCTGATTCGTTACTTTTTTGTTACGGATCCAAAGTTGTACCAGTACAGTGTAAAAGGGGTCTAATTTTCGTGGCATTTTTATGGTTAGAGAATTACTCATTTCATTCTTATCATCAGCGTAAATCCACGTCTTGATGTTGGCCAGCTTGAAGGAGCTTTTGTCATGACATTGGGATACTGGTTCAGTGAAAAAATTGTTTATGATGAGGACACAGGAGAACAATTTACTACAGGCACGTGGGTAAGTAATCATATACATCTACATCTACAAAAATATTCAGTAAAGCCCCTGTGGGGCATCACACTGATGGGTACCAGGGTAGTAATCATATCGCAAATCTGTACTTATTTTGCAAACATGGAACTACGTAAATGCTGAAGAAGTACGAGGAACTCTTGGCAAATGGCCTAATGCTGTTTGACTGAGATCGCAGCTCCTGGGACATAATAAATTACCAGCTGTCCAATGGTCACAGAAAGTCAATCACGGGAGGGGGCTTCCTCCATAGTAAAAGTATATAGGGATGTGCTGCTTGTATTTATGTTCTAGGCCCCGTTCACACTGGAACGCAATCGTTCCGTTCCATCTTCGTTCCAGCTTCTGGAACGCAAAATTAGACTGTTCACACGGGAACGGAACGATTGCGTATCGGTTTTTGTTTCTGTTCACACGGGAACGCAATCGTTCCGTTCCATCTTCGTTCCAGTTTCTGGAACGCAAAATTAGACTGTTCACACGGGAACGTATCGGTTTTTGTTTCTGTTCACACGGGAATGCAATCGTTCCGTTCCGCAATTGTTTCTTCAGTTCTTTCCATTCTTTCCAGTAACAACAACGCCCACGCATGCGCTTAGAGCAAAAATCTTATCGTTCCATTTTTCGGACCAGTTCTGCACTTCATCGCCTGTCCACACGGGAACGGAACGGAACGATTGCGTATCATTCCATTTTTCGTATCACTTTTTTTATCGTGCCACTTTTTGGAACGGAACGGTGTTATTCGAAGCGTTCCCGTGTGAACGCTTCGAATAACACCGCGGGAGGGGGCTTCCTCCATAGTAAAGTCCCTGAGTGTTCCACTTTTCGGAACAGAACGATATGGAACGGAACGATTGCGTTCCCGTGTGAACGGGGCCTAGCCAAGAGCATACTTTTTCTGACTTAATCTAGCCTATGGTATACTTTCTGCAGGTTGAGCCAAGGGTATCGTTTCTCTGTATTTTGACGTTTTAGTCTAGAAAAAGGTATTATTTTCGCAAAATTGATCCAGGCAAGGGTACATTTTTGTGCAAATTTGGTCCGTTGAACAGTTTGGCCAATTGCACCCGTTTGAAATTTGAGCGGTACCCCCCTCTCATTGTTCTATGTTTTATCCAACAGTTTTTTTTTTCAAATAAGTAGATGTGTGCTTGAATGAGTGCTATGCCATCTTGCGTGCTTTGGAAATAGCGAGGTTGCCAAATCCTTACGCAAAGTCAAAAACGGACAGAGCTGTTCAGTACGTGATGTAAGCAAACTTCTGTCTTTGTCGAGAAAGCAGTTAATCTTTTTGATGTATTAAACCACGGGCAATAATGCACCGTATTTGTATGTTAGAAATGAAAGTTTATTACCTTGATAATGTTGTTTTCCCTCGTTTGTTGTCTCTTCGGAGTTCTCGTGATATATAGGCCTATGCCGAAGAGACCACAAACGAGGGAAAACAACATTATCAAGGTAATAAACTTTCGTTTCTAACATACAAATATATGGTGCATTATTGCCCGTGATTAAACAAGATTTAATGAATATCNCACTGCTAAAGCAGTAAAAAAAAAGCATGAAAATGAAACTAATTTCTTTAAGAAACTTCGTGACATCGTTTAAAATGGTTTACACCAGCTCTTAAGTTTTAGAACACAAAGAAACACGATAGGAAACGCAAGTTTCAAAGGGAGGAAAAATTGCAAATTTGATGGGCCTAAGTGGAAAATAAGAAACTTTCCCCACAGCTTCCAAATGAAATGGCTTGTTTTTCGACGGTTTTTGGAAATAACTGTGAAATAATACTTCGAATAGGTAAAGAATATCGATTTTCGTCGAATTTTACCTTGCCGCGGCCGTTTACTGCGCGAAAATCGGTCAAACGGCTCAAAAGTAGTGATTTTTTTCATACTTCGAAGGCTCGAAGGCTTGGCAATAATCATACTCGATAAGTCACTGATTCAGTCCTAGGTTAAGCAATGAGCCATATAAATGTCATACCTTAAGAGTCCTCTGTAAATGTCATACCTGAGCACTCGCCTATGATGCAACAAATTTTCACGATGCATTGCGAACATATCGTTATCAAGTATATGAACGAGAACATATAATGAATCAAGATGTAATGATCACTTAAAATCACGGCAGCCATCCTGTTACCAAAAGACAATGGAAATTTGCTGACGTTTTTGCAGACATTTCATGCAAAAATCTCGAATTTGGTAAAGTTTATGGGGCATGCTGTCGCATGCAAACAGCATGGGCGTTAAGAAACGCGGTAGTTATTCCTACAAATTTTTTTCCTCCCTGTGTCCCTATGCCCATTCCTCCCTGTGTCCCTATGCCCGTGAAGGTTGTTGTTGTTGTTCACAGTCATTCAAATCAGAACACAGGGAAACAAGGAGAACCAGGCACAACAGCAACAACCTTCATGGGCATGGGGACACAGGGAGGAAACAAAAATTGTAGGAATAACTACCGCGTTTCTTAACGCCCATGGTAAAAAGGAAGCGTTTAGGGACCAGTACATACTTCATTTGCAGCATACAAGATGACGTTCTGGCTGACGTTACCGTGCTGGTTTCGTAAACACGCTTGTGTCTAGAGAGTGACACGGCTTCTTAAAACTTTGACATCAAGAATGTGATCATCTCCCAAGAAACTTTGAAAACTCAAATAATGAGAATTTTAAGAAACTTTCAGTACTGAGTCAAATTTGTAGTTTCTTATCAAAACTTCGTGTAGCTTTTAGACTCACTGCGTAAAAGCAGCAAGTAAAAAGAGTAGTAGTTTGTCCCAGTTATCGCTCTTCGCAACAACAGCAACACTTTTTACACTTAATCGAATTATCAATAGCGATACCCTGGGTGCCAGAGCCTCGTAGTAAACTGGAACGAAAGGGAGGGAAAAGGAAAGAGGGAGGAGGAACTCCTTTCTTTCTCTTCCTTTTTCTCCCTCCCTCTTATTTTTCTTTATTTTTCTTTATTTTCTTTATTTTTCTTTATTGATTTGCGCTGCGAAGCAGCATTGTTTTTCTTTATTTTCGTATTTTTTTTAGGCTCTGGTACCCAGGGTACAATAGCGATAACTACTACGATGTAATCAGTCTTTGTGAAATCTTTAAAATGATTGGACAAATGGTTATTGAATCTTCTTTTTGATGAAATGGCTCGAAGGGAACTTAAGGTACTTTGATATAATTTACTTTGGGGAATTTTTATATCTTGATTATGATCAGACTGAATTACAGCATCTTCTTTGTTTTAAACAGTGTTGAAGTTGTGACGTCATCAAATTACTAAATCGTAAACCAGAAAAGCTACAGATTTCTGCTTACCGCCATATTGTAGGCCTTGATAAACTATGGTTTTCGTGGAGATTGTATCGTTTTCCTACAACTAATTTAGGACTTACGATGATTTTAATTTTGTTGAAAATTTTCCTTGAATTCTTTCATCAAAAAAAAAAACGCTATAATTCTGAAAATAATTAAGATATCAAAACCCCAAAGTAGAATCACGGGCTTTAGGAAGCTCTGAATTAAAAATTAGATTTTCCGATGATACATCGAGAATTTTCTTCTTTTTCATTTCAATCGTGATACATCGAGCGCGTAGCAGAGTGACGTGACCTAGAGCCATTATGCCCCTCAAGTGTGGCAAGACGAACGGGAGAAGGAGAGAAAGAATTAGTTTTCTTTTTCCGGAGTTTCCGTTTGAGTGGCATAATGGCTCTAGGCACGTCACTCTGATGCCACGCGCTTCATTCTCGATGTATCACGATTGAAATGAAAAAAAAATACTCGATGTACCATCGGAAAATCTAGTTTTTAATTCAGAGCTTCCTAAAGCCCGTGGTAGAATTATAGCAAAGTACGATAAGTTACCTTTGAGCCATTAAATCAAAAGGAAAATTCGATAACCATTTGTCCAATCTTTTTAAAATACTTGACGCCTATGCTAGTCTTAGACTTATTCCGTTGAGTCCTAGTAATCGCTATCACCCACCCACCCTACTCGCTCATTTTAGCATAGACCGACTACATGAGTCTCAGTTTTCGCATTGAAGTGAAGAAGTGAAC
The DNA here is from genome assembly GCA_004194415.1 of Aurelia aurita. Lineage (NCBI taxonomy): Eukaryota > Metazoa > Cnidaria > Scyphozoa > Semaeostomeae > Ulmaridae > Aurelia > Aurelia aurita. Next base: position 160,883 of record REGM01000223.1, on the reverse strand, counting down.
CATGATTATGGCTTCAAACCGAGGTTCATGACAATACAGCTTTAAACAGTTTAGAATCTGTTTGGTTGTGAGTCCTTGTATGAGAGAAAATAGGGGAAAATAGAAACATCAGATTAAAAACGTTGAACGAATACAAGGAATCACGTCGTCAGTCTAGACTTAGCAGCTTGCATACTTACCTAAAATAACAATGAATTGGCCAGTCATTGGGAATGCTCTGAGTGCGTTCATTAATTTAAAGCAAGCGAGGGGAGCTGCAACTGCCAGTATTATCTGATTGATTTTGTGGAATCTTTCTTTACCGCCATCATCATGATATGTGTGCAGGAAACTAACGGTAGCTTGAAGGAGCATAACAGCGGCTGTAAACCATTCAAAGTACGTCCAAAAGCTTTTGAAATACACACTGACTTGGTTTTTAAGAAAGCTTAGCGTCGCGTCAAGGAATCGCTTCTCGTGGGGCCATCTCGGATGACAAAATTTGCGATCTTTTTCGAGGTACTCAACTCTTGCATCTTGCTTCCTTTGGTGGCGTTTCTTTGCTTGAATTGCAAGATATGTTTGCTGAAAAATGACAAAAATAAAGAATAGATTGATTAGATTGAGAAAAATGAGTCCCAGTTATTGTTCAACAAAACGAGACTACCACCAAACTGAGGCCGCTCGAACTGGAGTATATTGTAGTGGAGTATTGTATTTGCACTTGGTATATCAGGTTTCTAGTACTGAGGTTGCCAGACACACCCAGACAGAGTTGTGGGGATCGTAGGGGCTGACGGGTCGTGGTTTTTAGCCTTTTTAGAACGGTTAAACCGTTCTTGGCCGTCAAAATGGCAGTTTTATGGTTCCTTTCTCTCTCAAATGTTTGTATATTCTTTCACTAAGGGTGTGTTTGATTGGTAATTCCAAACCTACCAAATTCTGAAAACAGAAGACTTCGCAGAGATGGAAATATATTTCCCAATCAAACACAAACATCTTGTTTCAGTAGATTTCGGATTCACCACCAGGGTTTTGCTAATGAAAGGGAGAATTTTTCCAAAGTCTGCCAAACCTTCTGCCTTTTGGAGCAGAAGGTTTAGAAGGCCTTCCAAACCTACACCTACTACCGCTTTGAGAATTTCGGAGTCAATCAAACACAAATTCCGAGTCTACCAAGTCTACCGTTTTCAGAATTGGTACCAATCAAACACACCCTAAATATGATTCGAGAATTCAAATCGTTACAAGACTAAAGATACATGTGCTACGAAATTATCCAAGATTTTCTGATTGTTTCAAATTTTCAGGCAATGCATGCCAAATCCGTTGGCCTAGAAATGATACAGATTCGATTCCGTGTATGTCGTTGTTCTGGCTTTTGGCAATTACAAAGCATTCACACTTCCTAAATTTTATCTTTCCGTTCTTTCGACGAAGAAGTCCTTCACCCGGGGGGTAACTTCAATAGGGAGATGACGGGGGGTGTGCCATTTTGACATGTGAAATCACACCCTAAAATTTATAGATTTTCCAAAAACCATACCCCAAAATTTACAGGATATGCAAAATGCATACCCTAAAATTTGATATTATGGGTCAAAAATCTCAAACGTTTACCCCAAAGAATTATTTTTGAACATGATACCCTAAAATTCATGATCATACCAAAAATGATACCCCAAAATTTATGGTTTCTTATGATCTTACCAAAAATGACACCCTAAAATTTATTTCATGAAGCTTGGATTGAAATTTGTTTTAGTTTTAAAAATTTCAACCAACAGCAAACATGATCCCACCTTAGCAATGAAACCAACATTCAAAACACAGATAGATACATCGAGGATTCTTTTCATGACTTTGATCCTTTCTTCTGAGGGGCTCCCCTCCACCACAGCCGATAACGAAATTGCTGCAGATATTACCAGGGCTGCGAAAAGCATGTTTACGAAGAGGTTTGTAAGTGCGTGTCTTCGTCCATACATGTTCCATTTTATCGTTAATAATCTGTTGATTACTGGGTGGCTCAATAAATCCATATCTTCGTCCTCAGTGATAACCTATGGAGAAATATAGAGAAATAAGTCACTAGGCCCTCACGTTGAGAATTTGAGGTAGAAGAGGAGGGGAGATGCTTTAGGATTTATTCTGGCTGTTTAACAGACAAAATCGTAGTAAAAAATCATGCGACACGTTCAAAAATTGCTACTTTAACCGTAGTACCCCCACGCCCCTTGTTCAATGTTGGCCAAAATCTACTTGGAACACCAAATCCAGCATTGAACAGGGGACGAGGAGGGAGAGAATAGCACTCTTCCCGTGTGTTTTGCGTTCAAGTCAGGTCAATTTGTAGTGTCTGTGATACGGGAAGATAAAATCTGGGGGGCTTCCCTACAAAAAGTCCATTGTTTACCGATTTTTTGCCCGATTTAGGGTGGATTTTTACCCGAAAAATGCTATATTTGGTAAATCACCCCCTGGCTCCTTTGCACCCCTTTTGCGATACATTCCTGTCAGACGGTATCCGACTATGCTAGATAATTCATGATTTTCTGAACGCTCATTACCTTTCCTGTGGATGTAAGGTTGGTTTTCTGCAAATTCTTAGGGGCCGCTGACATATCGATTTTTTCCCCAACCACGTCAGTGGGACGTTTTCGAAAGGGGGAGAGTTTTACCCAAGACGTTTTCAAATTGGATTTTTTACATGGAAAAGAAAGCATTGATAAAAATTAATTACACCCTGTACATTCTGCAAGATATCTACGCAATTATCTCTCACTGTCAAAATAATCGTGCTCAGCAGCGAAGTTTGCTTTTGTAAACGGGGTATAGACTTAGACTGACGACGTGATTCCTTTTATTCGTTCAATGCTTTCAATCTGATGTTTTTATTTTCTCTCATACAAGTACAAGTCTCATCAGTTTGAAGCCATAGCTATAATTCAATTCAATGCGGAAAACGGAGACTCATGTAATCAGTCTAGTATAGACTCGTTATTTTCGTGTAGTTTCGCTCCCTGAACTGATCTATCGCTACAACTAAACTGAAGCGACTCACTGAAGCGACAACAACAACATCAATTCAATTCAATGAGCGAAAGTGAAGGGACATAGGTCGTGAGTCTCAAGTCTAAACGGAGTACGCCTATCACAGTAGCATCTACAAAATTTAGGCCTATTATGCAAAAATGTGGTTCATATCGAAATCTAAGTCATGGACGTTTTGTAGTGGGGAAGGGGGTCTAAACCAAAACGTCCAAATGACGTTGCTGAGGAAAAAATCGATGTGTACAGCCCCTTACCTGGAAAACAGATTTCGCATTATTCGTAGTAGTCACATCTTTTCCTGGGTCGAGCTCCAAAGCACTAAGATGCAACTGCTTTAGTTGTCTGACTTTGCCCACTTCCATATGTTGCATTAACGCGGAATAAGCGACATCGGGGACATTTCCACACATAAAAGACATTGCTGAATTGCCCATCGAATCATAAACTGCCATTGGTAGGCCTTCTTCAAGGAAAAAATGCAACACCTCTCCCTGACCTGAAAATGACGATAAAAGTCGTAAAAAACTGCAAATCAAGGTTGAAAAACAGAGAGAATTTCAGGGGTTATGAGCTCTCATATAGTGATCAAAGGTATGACCTACGCTCGAAAAAGAAGCATGTTAGACTTGCTACATCGTCTTAGTTTCGCTTCTTCTAATGAACTGATATACTGCAGGGTGTCCCAAAAAAATTGTGCACCATTGTGTAATTGCTGTGGAGGAGCTGTAACTTCAGTTGTCCCATTTTTACACAGTTGCATTGGATGGGCTTCAATATTTGAAGTTCAACTTAAAGTTTGAGACCTTGTTTGAGTCAATCTGACAAATGGTTGCTTGTTAATGGCACAGGAAAGCCAAAATGATTTGAGATTAGCCACTCACTCAACATTGCAACCCTGGAAGTCAGCCTTCTAAATCGTTGTTGTGGTTGTTGAAACTCAACACATGTTGAGTACCGAAATGGTACACAAATATAAGTGCTTAGAAAGGCCACTAAAGTTGTAATTTCGTCAAAGGCGTTCTATAATTCATGCTCCTCCACAGTGGCATGATGCTGTACAATAGACGATTGCTTTAAAGATGGGGGACAGGAATTTGTTACCGTGATGCTTTGCGTCGCATTGAATTTCAATTGATTTGATTGGTTGATTTGTTCAATACCGCAAAGGATCTTGGTAAAAAATTCTTCGACGCCAACTTTAGCTCAATCGTCTATTGATCGTGCCGTAAAAAAGGAACGGAGTGAAAACATTGAGACGAGTGGGGGTGACATCTAAGGGAAAAGGTCTAGAGGGCATATCAGTGATTCTCCAAAATAGGGGTATATATTTCTCAAACATCGCGATAAAATGTCAGTGAATAGGGTCTAACTGATGTGCCTTTTCTCTTCGAACAGGGTATATGTTGGAAACCTCCAGACAAGCTTGTGTATCACTTTTTGTACAGAAGTGCACCCGCCGGGGAGTGGAGTAAGTCTAATTCTCCATACCTTTTTCAGCAGCAACAAAAACTGGAGTTCTCTGCTTGTAGTCCTCCGCAGTGGCATCAGCACCAAGGCGTATCAGGCATTTCGCAGCATAAACGGCATTGTTTTTCGCAGCATAGTGAAGTGGGGTTTGGTTTTCGCCTTTCGTTCTGCATTCCAAGAACGCTAAACAGAGAAATATATAAATAAGCAACATGATGTTTATTAGATAATAGCTCTTTTCACACCATCTGACAGTTGTTCGTCTCATGTGAATTTAAGTCGGACTTTAGACTTATTTTTTGTATAGGGTGTCCCAAAAAAGTTGTGCCCCATTTGTGCAGCTGTTGTGGAGGAGCTGTAACTTCTATTGTCCCGTTATTGATACAGTTGTATTGGATATACTTCAATTTAGAGTTTGAGACCTTTTTCTAGCCAAGTGGTTGCTAATTTATGGCGCAAGAAAGTAAAAAAAGTGAAATCTTCAAAAACAGCACTTTCTTTGTTCTCCAAAAATGCAACAATCAAGTAAATACTGCAAGAAAGGGTTCTAGAGCTGTATTAGAATGTTTTGTACAGTTGATAAAGGGTTAATTGTACTGTTTACTGATAACACAACACCATTAGCCCATTGCAAAATGCATACAAAATTCAAATAAAATGCTAGAAGCTTTTCTTGCAATATTTACTTGAGTTTGACATTTTTGGAGAACAAAGAAAGTGCTGTTTTTCAAGTTTTCACTTTTTTTACATTCTTGCGCCATAAATCAACAACTACTTATGTGATTGGCTAAAACAAGATCTCAAACTCTAAGTTGACGCCTATCCTATGCAACCATACTAAAAACGAGACAATAGAAGTTACAGCTCCTCCACAGCAGCCACACAAATGGGGCACAACTTTTTTGGAACACCCTGTAGAAACTAAGAATTTGAGCGAGTACTGAAATTTTCTTAAAATTATCAGATTTTGAGTGCTCAAAGTTTCTTACGAGTTCCATGACAATCTTCATGTTTACCTCCTGTACCCTCGTGAACATTAAAAAACGGAGTTTTTTTAGACTTTCCAATACTTAGACATTACTCAAATACCTTCTGAGCAAATATGATACGGGAAACAAGTGAAAATAAAGAAAAATATGCTGAGGATTTCCTTTACAAAAATAAATAGTTTCTTAAGTTATATTTTCCAAGNATCCTATGCAACCATACTAAAAACGAGACAATAGAAGTTACAGCTCCTCCACAGCAGCCACACAAATGGGGCACAACTTTTTTGGAACACCCTGTAGAAACTAAGAATTTGAGCGAGTACTGAAATTTTCTTAAAATTATCAGATTTTGAGTGCTCAAAGTTTCTTACGAGTTCCATGACAATCTTCATGTTTACCTCCTGTACCCTCGTGAACATTAAAAAACGGAGTTTTTTTAGGCTTTCCAATGCTTAGACATTACTCAAATACCTTCTGAGCAATATGATACGGGAAACAAGTGAAAATAAAGAAAAATATGCTGAGGATTTCCTTACTTACGTTTCTTAAATTTGTGGCGATCTTCTCATAAAAAATACGTGTAAATCGTCTTCGAAAAATAGCCTTGATTAATTTCCTATTATAATGAGGTATTATTCCAAACTTTTTTTATGAAGTTGTGCTGTTTCCTACCGGTAAAGAAAGGCCTGACTGCCTCTGTAGGCTACACTCATTTTCTACGAGAAACGAGGTGGGTTGGTAGCGATTACTGGGAATCCACATAATAAGGCTATTTTCCACCCGGCATGCTTAGCGAATGCATCCCTTTTGTAGTCTTTTGGTACAGAAGAAACCCGCATGAAAGAACCTGTGATTCTCTGTGCAGGCTGAAAAGGTTCCTCCACATTTATACAATGGTTCTTATATTATAAGATGCTTACAAAATCAGCCTGGATGTTCTTAACCTACACATAGATGATCTACAGTTTCTTTTGTGTGTGTTTTTCTGTATGGCAACTACAAAGCGATGCCATGCGCCAAGCATGCTCGTTGAAAAAGCCCTTTAATCTTCTGGAAGCGGTACTATTATTTCTTGTAAAAGGTTTCTTATAAAGAATGACGATATTTCAGAATCTACGAACCTCCATTCTTGCAAAGTAACTGGATCATTTCAGGGTAGTCAACGGCAGCGGCCAAATGCATTGGTGTTCGCCCAAACTTGTCACAAACACTAGCATTCGCACCTTGATCTAGAAGATACTTGGCCACATCCGGGTGCCAGTCTCGTACTGCTGCATGAAGCGCCGTCTGACCATATAAATCTGGAAAATCAAAATCAGCACCGGCTCTTTTAAGGGATTTTAAGTATGCGACATCAATCTCATTTTCAGTGCTAGTAGCAAGCCGGGCGAGGTAACCTAAAAGGGCGACGTTCCCTGCTACTCCGAAGTCTGTTACGTCCATATCCGCAGCGCCCACAGCGTCTACAATGCAGCCTGGTCTATTTGAAGCAGATTCATTAATAGAGTCAACATTTTCCTCTATCGGTATAGGGCCGTTTCTTGTTTTGCCGGCTACTAATTGAGTCTCACGTCTTGTCGCCCTGTATAGGCTCCTCAAGGCGCTGTCCGTTGCCATGCCTCTGTTTAGAAATAGCCTGTTCGAGATTAGGCCTAAAACCGAGAGGGAACTGGATCTTAGACTCTTGTTTACGCTACTTTCGAGCGACTTCAACAGCTCTGCAACATTGCATTTTCTTGCATCAATTGCTTCCAGTTGTAATCTTGTAGAAAATATCTTCTGTACTCTAGTTTCTCTGTTATCGCTGTGTAACTTCGCTTTTATGTTTCTTATCCTCGCTACACTCACTGTTAACCTGCTATCCGCTTTGACCTTCTACAAGTAACATGATCTTTCTAAAGAAAAAGAATTTCGTTGACAAAACTTAAAACCACAGATTGTTTGCTTTCATCATTCAATAATTCGTTTTTAATGCTCAGTTTTTAACTGAAAAAGTCTTTCAAAAGAGTAGGTTTATTTATCATTATGAACCAGGGGGTCAAGGCCTTTTATCTCAAGTATCTATAGATATGAAAATCAATCATAAACTAGCAATAGTAAATACTATAGTGCCCCTCACCTTCCCCAATAATTTTGATCTAATTGAAGTCATCAATGAGTATGTAGTGATAAAATCCCCGTGCTCCCAATATTTCTTTATACAAGCTAAAGCAACAAAACAACCTATTGGCTTCCCTTGGATTTTTTTCCCAGACCCGTTTCCCGCTCCATTCCCTGTTCCCCGTTCCCCGCTCGCTGTTTCGAATAAATTTCATTTCATTTTTTTTCATTTTATATTCTACTCATCTTACACCAATTTTTGGCGCCCCCCAGAAAACTGTGACAATTGTCTGTTGTACAACATATCCAGACTTTTGAAAGCTAATTCTTTCTTCAGACGATGCGTTGAAACCAAATGATGACAATTCCTTGGCAGCCCCATTTGAACAAAATAGCATACAATTTGGGGAGGGGCTAAGTCCCAGTGCGAGCGGAGCGAGCAAAATTTTTGAGACCACGCCCTTTAAATTGTTGGAAAAAGCCCCTCTTGTGAAAATTTCACCTTTTAACTGAGAAAAATCAACACGATATCGAGAGTTTTCTCTGGAAAATTTTTGCAATTAGAGTATCAAAAATCTCGAAGAAATGCCTTGTTATATATGTAAACTAATGAAAACTGCATGATTGAATACCTTTCTTTCTCTTTTGCATAGTTGGGGAAAATTGATATTCACTGGGGCTCAGGGCCCGCGAAAGTAGATTTAGCGATTCTAAATCCCAAAAGACTGAAACTTCAGAGTGAAATTTTAGGCTTCAAGAACACGATTGATACGAAGTGAGGCAAGGAATGTACAAATGATATCAAAGTCCTAAACCCCCTTCCTGAAGACTGAAGCCCATAACAGCACCTTCAGTTCTATTTTCCCACATGCGACGGGCATGTTTGATTTCAATTTACAAAGAAAATCAGTTGTGGAAGATTCATACAGACGACATGTCACGTGACTTGATCAATTCGCGCTCGAAAACACGACGCCATCTTGTTTTGGGGTAAATCTTCAGAAAATTTCTATAGGAATCTATAGGAAATTTGCAAAAAGTTGCATAAAATTGCTCCTCTATTCTACCTTACGATAGTGAGTAGGGAAAGGATAGGTAGCAATTATCAGTCAGACCTAAACCTATGAAATAAGCACACGAACATGCTGTTTTTAAAAGCAAAACAAAAATTTAGGCCAAGTTGAATTTNTTCGCCTATCTCTCTACTAAAGTTTTTGAATAATTTGAGCAGCTTCCAAGCTTTTTGAATTTATTCATTGCGATAAATAAACGAGACACTCCCCGTTCGACGCTATACTTTGTAATGGCTTCATTAGAGTGTCTCGTTTATTTATCGCAATAAATAAATTCAAAAGACTCGGAAACTGTTCAAATCATTCAAAAACTTTAGCAGAGAGATAGGCGAACGTCGAAAAGGAAGGTTGACTTTAAAGAAGCGACGAGCAACTCACAACTGAGGGAGATTGTGCCGCTGTTTACAATATTATCGTCGCAAAGGCAAGTTTCTCACAGCTTTCTTGGACTAAATTTATAGTTTCCTTTGAAGAATAGCTTATTCGTGCAATTATTTCATTGATTTGGGTCTGACTGACGATTGCTACATATCCTTTCCATATTCACTATCGCAAGGGAAAATTTAAGAGCTGTTTTATGCAACTTTTTGCAAATTTCCTATAGAAACCTATTGAAATTTTCTGAAGATTTACCCCAAAACAAGATGGCGTCGTGTTTTTAACGCTGCTGTGACGTCATGCCGTCTGTATGAATATTCCAAAACATTTTTCCTTCAGTTTAAGCTTGGTTCACGCTAAAGTAAAAACGCACTAGAATTGGGATAGTGAGAGCAATCTCTATGCACACTTAAAAACGCTTTTTTAGTGAGTTATGGCTTCCAAATGTAATTACTTTACATTCTTAGAGAGTTATTCCATCCAAACATCTTTAAAGCGCCTATAAAATCTCAAATTGAGACAAAATAAGTTCGACGCTTTTCCTCGTATTTCCAATACATTCTAACGCTATTTCACTTTAGTTTAAACCAAGCTTACGTTCGGGCTTTTGGCGCCCCTTTAAAACGTTGGGCGCCTTCGGCGCCCCCATCATTTTACGTCGCTGGGGGGGGGCACGTGCCCCCCGGCCACCACGCCACTGGTTCGAACAACCGGGCCCAGGCTCCTAGGCTCGAGCGGTAGCAACATTCACTCTAAATTTAATATGAGATTTTCAGCTTTGATTCTGTCTTGTATCTTATTAGCTTTTAAAAATAGCCTTAAAGAACTCCGGTCAACCAGCATCCTTTGCGGTCACGCTTTGCAGAGAATGTTGTCATATTAAAATGGCCGCCGCAGTCGAAAGGCAACAAGCGAAGCGCGCAAAGGATGCTGGTTGATTGGCGTTCTTTAAATAACGGACTCATCGTAATAAACCGACAAGCGCAACATTAGATACTGTAATCTGTGGAAACACTGTAACCAGGGAGGAAACTCTTAAATCCTGCAAGAGAAACAACGAATTAACCTGAAACCCTGAAAGGAGAGAAAATAAGTTAATAGTTATTAGTTTTTTGTAGACATAGACAGTTGATCTACATCTAAATTTATAGTATGTTCCTGAGTATAAGGATAGTCCAAGAATAAAGCAAGATCGCCCCTAAGGACTCTAGGTTTCAAGGATGACTCCCAAGGGTGGGCATGTTGCAGTGAGGACATTGGTCCCATGTATGTCCACATAACTGGTTTATTCTCCCATACTATGTTAATGTCTGTCCATATAATCAGATTTATTTTGAACTCTTTTCAACAATATCATTTTACAACTAACTTGGACTGTTCATTTTCTTGGATGTTGGTCAATAATAGTCCTCAAATATGGGTTTTATCGGAGTATTGTGAAAATGTGTGTCCCCAAAACCAGTCTTTTTAAGATCGCAATTTTCACTGGTAAGCTGAAAAATAGGTTGGTGAAATCGTTTTTCCAAGACATACAAAGGACCACCAAAAGCACAACACATGCCCACCCTTGGACTCCCAAGCGAGACAAGGATAACATGCTCAAAGTGTCGTATTTTACCCCCAGAATCAAACTGCACTCGATAAAAAGACGATTTGTTGCGTGATAAAAATTGCATTTTGTACTCACAAATGTTTATCAATGTGATGCACAGAAAGGTTTTGTCAGAAAGCCACAAATTAAAGATTGTATCTTTCACGATAACCAAAGCTTTGCAACTTGCAACAATGCATTCGTTTATGATGCCGCATAACATTTGCGTGAGGTCCTGTATCGAAGAGGGTCACTTGAATTCACAGTTGAGGCGAATTTTATTGTGCGATGCGGTACGTGCGTCATGTTGAATTATCTTGAATGCGTCATAACGACGCTTCAAGTGTGAATTCAGCTTAATTTTGGTATGCTTCCCAAATCTTATCCATGCTGTTCTGTGCCAAAATTCTGCAGACTGAGTGTAAATATGACTTTCTTCTTCTTGGCAACATTCGAAAACACCTTCGACAGCCGTGAATTTTTCACACCAATTCTCGTTCTTGTATCATAGATGAGTTTAGTTAGACGTTTTTCGTCCATTTGTTTATTTGTTTATTTGTTTCTTTGTTTATTCATTTATGCAGCCATACCCTGAAGGATGAAAAAATAAATGTTATCCACTATCCGCTGTGCAGCAGTAAGCCTCGTAGTCATGTTTTGGAGTTTCTGTTGGGTATCCTAGCAACAAGAAGTCAGTTCGTTGGTGGTTCCAGAAAGTCAAACCTTGCAGAGAAAACATGGACAGAAATACAGTTTACTGCAATGGATAACCAACTGGGCAGCTTCAATACGTAGCTTGATTTAATTTTAATACAGCAATTACCTTGAGACGCTCAAGAAACCACAAAAAGGACACGACTTTTAGGCGCCNGACGTTTTTCGTCCATTTGTTTATTTGTTTATTTGTTTCTTTGTTTATTCATTTATGCAGCCATACCCTGAAGGATGAAAAAATAAATGTTATCCACTATCCGCTGTGCAGCAGTAAGCCTCGTAGTCATGTTTTGGAGTTTCTGTTGGGTATCCTAGCAACAAGAAGTCAGTTCGTTGGTGGTTCCAGAAAGTCAAACCTTGCAGAGAAAACATGGACAGAAATACAGTTTACTGCAATGGATAACCAACTGGGCAGCTTCAATACGTAGCTTGATTTAATTTTAATACAGCAATTACCTTGAGACGCTCAAGAAACCACAAAAAGGACACGACTTTTAGGCGCCAATAGCAAAGTGGTCAAAAAGGGCCTAAAATTGGCCTAACAACATTTGTTGGTCATGCCACGGATTGACCCAGAGCAACTGCGAGCAAGGCTCATTGCAAAACCTCAACTTGAACCAAAACCAGGTGCATTGAAGTTCACACGACCAACTCCAGTGCAAAAGAAGAAGGTGAGAAAACCAAGCTTTCAAATTTTATTAATTATTTTGCTTTCAAGAGTGTCATGTCGTGTCGCATCATCACTCACTCACGTCGTTTCCTTCTTTTCTCGGAATTTCATCTCTGCTTCATTTTTCTTTCTTCCTGTTGATGTTTGCTTTGCAAAAAGGTCAGAAGTCAGGATAAATTTCCTGAAATCAACGAAAAGTGCTGTGTTCTATTTGATACAAACAGTAAACTCATGTCATGTTGAAAAATTATGAATTTTTATTGAAATAATAGCCCAGTCCTCCTGCCGACACTGTTTCTAATTACTTAAAATTACTTTCCACTTGCTAGGAAAATATTGGGAAACCATATTAATTGCTAGGAATATCATATCATGTGCAAAGCAGGATCTGCTATAATGCTAATTGGAATTAACCTGATTACATTATTTTTTGTAGGATGCTTCAAGTCAACCTGTTCTGGATCCTCTGGTATGTTCAATGATATATTTTAAATAAGAATTGTCTTGCAAAATCATAACCTTTCTAATCTGACTTTGTTTGTGTGATAGGCAGTACCTTCTGAAATTTTTTGAAATTTTTTGCTCAGTATATTTTATGCATGTTTGATTTTGGTTTGACTTTTTTTTCATTATCCAAATCTCACACACACTTGCCACAATATCATTAAAGTATGCAGATATTTGGCAATAATTCTACTGTGTGCTTTTTTGATATCTTGATTATTCTCCAAATTACAGCGTTTTGCGTTGTAACTAACTTGAGGTTGTGACATCATCAAATTGGTAAATCGTAAACTAGAAAAATTGCAAATTTCTGCTTACCATCATATTGTAGACCTTCATGAACTGTGGTTTTCTTGAAATTTCTACGAATTTTCCTCCATTAATTTGGAAGCTGTGATGATTTTAATTTTATTCAAAATGCTGATTGAATTCTTTTTGAAAAAGCAAAATGCTGTAATTTGGAAACTAATCAAAATATCAAAAAAGCACACGTTAAAGTTAGTTGACGGAGCTAAAGCCAACGTCGTTCCAAAAATAGTTTCAATTCAACTCAATTGAAATTTAGTACACAATTGAATTGACCAATCAGCGCTTGCCTTTCCACGCGTGACTGGAGTGATTACGTGAAATTGGAACCACAGAAACAAACTGATCACGCGAAATTGTTGATCACACAAAGTTGGTCAATTTTCATTGGCTAAGATACCAGATCTATTTTTATCTTACCCAGTCCCCTGCATATGCAGCTCTGAGTTAGCTATTTATCTCTGTCAACTAACTTTAAAATTATAGTAAATACCAAAAGTTCCTTTCAAGTGATTCAATCCAAAGAATAGCCTTTACACCAGCTTTTTAAAGATTTGATTCCTATGCTATTCATTGCAGCCTCATTTGACTGAGTACCAAAGAAAACAGAAAGAGCGACCAGCTTTGCCAAGCACTGCCAATAAAGTAGAACCATTTAACAAGACACTGAAGAGAAAATCATCTGTAGAGCCACTTGATGATAGAGGGTCACCTTTACCTGACCTCCCTAAGGACTTGCAGGAGAGACAAGAATTGATTGATACTGCAGCAGGGAAAAAGAAACGCTTATCACCAACCCCTCCCCCTCAAAAACCAGCTGACTCAAGTTTGGGGCAAAGAAATGGTTCCAGGTTTGTGAATGGTGTTGGAAGAGAGAAAAAGCAGTCCATTGAAGAGATAATTGCAAAGGGTTTAAAAGACCCACTAGAATTCATAAAACTCATAAGAGAGAGAAAGGATGCAGGGTATTTGTACATGGCAGCCGCAGTGTCTAGATCTTCAATTGAATACAACCCCTACAATCTCAAGTATGTCTGTTTCGAAATTTGTTTTCAAGAGTCTTTCTTTTCTAGTGCCCCCATGGGCGTTAGGAAATGCGGTAGTTGTTCCTACGACAGTTTTTTCCTCCCTGTGTCCCTATGCCCGTGAAAACGATGTAGTTTTTCCTACAACAGTTTTTTCCTTCCTGTGTCCCTATGCCTGTGAAGGTTGCAGTCACTCAAATTTTCAGGAGACAAGGATACAAGGAAACCGGGCACACCGGGGTACAAGGAAAACCAGGCACAGGACATGGGCATAGGGACACAGAGAGGAAAAAACTGTTGTAGGAACAACTACCGCATTTCTTAACGCTCATGATGGTTCCCCCATCAGTTTGTTAAAACCTTTTGTCCTTGGAATTTTGAGTACGGAATATTTTTATAAGTAATTTTAATGACTGCAGGGTGTCCCAAAAAATTGTTTGACACTTGTTTTGATTTTAAAAGATAGCTACAAAATAAGGGGGCTCAATTGTAAGATAACCCTGTCCCTGAGACTGTAGATTAATTTAGACACTATATTTTGCAAATCCGCTGGAAATTCACCGATGTACGACTGTTTGAAATTCAAGTTTGTTCGAACACTGAAACCAGAGGCTTCAGAGAATTCATGTTGACATTCTTTGGATTTATACTGTATCTCTACTGGTCTTGAGCCTTAGATGGTAAAATGTATGATTTCTTGAAATATCTTATATTTAACCATGCTTGAGTGATCGAGATTCAATACAATTAGTTAAAAATTGGAGTACTTTCTTCATAGGATTGTGCCACATGCAGAAATCGACCCACGTGATCATTACACAATCAGCATACATGGAGTTACTCACAACACACCAGAAGAAGTGGAATTCACAAAACTGAGTAGATGGGAGAAGGAGTACAAGGACTATCAACGTCTTGTTAAAATTCGATCGTTTGCAAATTTCAGAAAGTGGAAAGCGTTTTTTGTTTGGAGGAAGAATGTTCGTGGAAAGTATGTTAATGAGTCATTTTATGTTCGTTAATCATTGTTTGAAGATTTGCCACCAGATAAGGCTTTTCGTCTGCTGTGCAGGATACCTTTTTCTCAGGGGGTATAGCCTGCACGCAGGCTAGAGAGCAGCTCCAGAATCTAGTTTCTGGTGTTTCATAACGCTTTTTGTACATAGCAAATGTTCTCGTAAGCTAAAACAAGTTTGGATGTTAATTTTGATATGGTTTGAGTTTAAAACTGCGTTGAATTTGTTTATTTGACTCGTAAAAGAGTATGTTGATTCAGCAAAATATGAAGTAGAAGACCTAAAAATCTATCGTTTATAGCCTTGTCATTTGACTTTGTGAATAAGCCCCCCTCTCTAATATGCCCCCTCTTTTTAAGCCTCCGTCTGGAGTCTCTGAAATTAAATAAGCCCCGGGGCTTAAGACACCTGTTACGGTACTTTTAGAAAATGCAATAGACGATTACGGAAAAGATGGCGTCGGGGGGCATTTGACCAAGATGCATTGCGTTCTATAATGGAATCAACAGTGATTCTATAGAAATTCGATCATCAAACGCAATGCATCTTGGTCAAATGCCCCCCGACGCCATCTTTTCCGTAATTGTCTATTGCAACCTTCGTATGTATAAGGCTTTGTAATATTCATTCGTTTATGTTCTAGGCAAATCACAATATGCAAAAATGCTTTGCAAAAGAATCTTTTCATTGTCAACCAGGTAACATTTTTCAGGTTATTACTAGACATCATCACTTTATTTTATCCAGTCTAACATGATATTGGAAATACAGAGATTCGTTGACCCGCTGCTAACAATGATCATTTGCACGCCAAATAAAAAGTAAAACAAACTGAACCTAGTAGGCCAGAAATGACTTTCAGATCATATGAAAGTCGACTTTGGGGCCGCAAAGGATCATGGTTACCAGTGGGTCTTTAAGACCCAATGAAAATTTCTAGTACGTTGTCTTTCGACTCTTCGCCGTGACTTGCTTTCATATTTTATTTCTCCTTCAGTCAATTCGCCCAGCATTGGTGAGTGTACGAGAGATGTGTTATCGAATCAGTGACATGGGTCTATGCAGTGTAGAGAAAGGCAAAACATACACGCTTCTTGAGTTTAGAAGTGCTCAATTCAGACAGTTGAGAGAGGTTTGTTTGCATTTTTTTTTCTTTTTTAAAAACTCATGTGATCACGATCTACCTCTCCATGGCTATTGCAGCTCAAGGGAAACACTCTGAGACGTCCATACACTGCTGGCCAAATGATCGGGCCACCCTGCAAATGCGTTTTTCAATGTAATCCCTTGCGACTGATCTCCCTATTTTGTCATTTTCAATTGCTTATTTTCATGAAGATTCGGAATATCGATGTTATTTTGTGAGATTCTGTGCCATTTATTTGTGACGTTGCGTGAACTCACGTGAAATCTTTTTATGGGGTGGCTTTGAAATAGGAAAAACCAAGTACTCGATCATCGCTGGCAACAAAGACACTTGCTGCTTGAAATTAAGATCTTTGTACCATGCGAAAAGGTCTGTTAGTTTTGAGGCATTTGGAATAGGGCCGACCATATCTTCCCCCTCCCATTTTATCATAGATTATTTTTGGATTGATCTCTAACTGGTCTGGCGCAAGATCTGGATATTTTTCGTTCTCTATGTCCAAACTCTTTGTTTTTCAAATGTATGTTTTGTGTTTTCGCAGGTAGCAAGTCGATTAGCAGAATTCCGGGAACTCGTGAAGGAAGTGGTCAGAAGTGCATGCCGAACTGCATTATTGGAAGCGGGCTTTGTTCCTGATGATCCTTATATGGATCCTCAGAGTCCCTTTGGAGGTTTGTATTCTTCTCCTCAAAGTGATGTTATTTGTTGCACGAACCAAGAGAAAAGCAAAGCTTCGTATACGAGAGCTTCTTTTGCAAGGGAGCGTTCACACTGCTCAGTATTCATATGAAAATGGATCAAAACTTATCCGTTTTGGTCTTGCGCTCACAATGCTCTGCTATGAAAACGAAGCTTTCGAATATTCTAAGAAATACGGATATATTTGAGGACGATGCGTTTTCAATACGCTCCGTTTTCAGTGTGAACACCAAATACGGCGACATTTGCATACGCTTCGTTTTCCTTTTGTGCAGGCTGTTGATTACAATTACCTACAAGCTCGTGATTGGCGCCATTCTGAAAGCTTTTTGTTGAAAAGGGGTTAACAACACCGTTTTGCTGGAGCAGTGTGAACGCCTCTCGTATTCATAGTGTATTCATCTGAAAATAAAGCAGTGGGAACGGTCAGCACTTTCAGCAACAGAAACCAATAAAAATGAATACAGAGTGGTTCGAACGTAGCCTAAATGGCTATTACATCTTTCTTTTGACTGAACTGCTGGAAAGAAACTTTAACTACTTTGCTATAATTCTACCGTTGGACTTTTGTAAAATATTGAATGTTTTCAGAATTAAAGGGTTTCTATTTTAAGAATTAAAACCATCGTAATTTCTAAACTTTGTGAGGAAATATCGAGTTATTTTCAAGAAAACCTTAGTTTATGAATGTCTACAATATGGTATCAAGCACAAGTCTTTCGCTCTTCTTCAATTCAATTCAATTTTATTCGTAGATACAAGTTACTGCAATTTAAGATAAATCTATATATAAAATACTTGTATTCTACGCGACCCAAGTAAAGCATCGCTTATCTAACTTGGCCTTGGCCGCCAATACGATTAAGAAATTTGATGGCATCACATACTGAAATGAGCTGAAATATAAAACCGGCTGTAATTTCGAAAAATATTCAAGATCTCAGAAAAGTCCAACGGTAGAATTATAGCAAAGAAACTTAAGTTCTTTTGAAACCATTCGGTCCAAAGAAAGATGCAGTTGCCGCATTAGGCCAAAGTAGTCTCTATTTTGAAGCTGTATTGTCATGAGTCTCAGTCTGAAGCATAATCATCATTCATTTCAATGCAGAAAACTGAGACTCATGTAGTTAGTCTAATAGCCATTTACACTAGCCATTTTAAAGATTTTTCGCCTATGCTTTATTTCGATTTTTTATTTTTAGAAATGGGTACTGGTGGAATGGCGGGTGATTCAGCATACGCAATGCAGGGCTACAATGATTATGACATGTATGAAGAACCAGACAAAATGACGTATACAGAACAAGCAAACAAAAGAAGCAATTGCAGACGACTCACAAGGTCGGTTTTTCTTGGTTTTATTTTTATCTCATTGCATGCTAAATTAAAATTAATAGTGCCCTTTACTGCAAATGGCAATACCAATCTATGACGATAAAAAGTTGATTATTTGATAATAGATTTGACCGTGATAAACAACTTGGGGTGAAATGTCTCAATTCGAACGATTTTCACAGTCGAGTTCCTCACAAAATGTCCCAATTTTAATATTGTCGTAAAATCAATATCTAGAAGTGAAAAATTTGTATCCATAATCCTATACTAAAGTTTGGATGCTAGATTCGAATCTGGGGTCGACAGCTTCATATCATAAACTTTGAAAAAATGGTGGTTTTAATTGGAGAAGTGTGTTGTATTTTTTATTACCTATTTTGAAGACAAACTGGTCTATTATTGAAGCCAAAAATGGCACTCCTCACTTCAAGTTTTTTGCTTTGAGAGAAACGCACAAAACCTCTAACGTTGAGTCATTCTACGGCCAGCGGTGATAACTAAACATCCCGAAAAACAGGGCCACAAGGAAAATTTACGGATGGGAGAGATTTTTCTTCAGAGCATAGGAGGATAGAAGAAGTTGTTACAGACTACTGTAGCGTAGCTTTTGGAGAAGAAGGAGGTTGAGGCCTCTTTGTGAAGCTCTCTCTTTTCTCAATATTGTCCAAGCCTTCTGCGTGATTATTTCATATGCTTTCAGTAATGTTTCTCTGTTAATTCCTTGCTGACGTTTTATATTTTTCCAGCTTCATAAGACTGGCTGATTACCTTATTGTCAATACAATGCACGTGTTAGCTGTGAATTCCGTCTCAACCTTGTTGAATTACTTTCTCGAACAACTGAAAGAGACACCAACTTTGGAGCAAATTAAAAAATTGCAAGAA
Source organism: Aurelia aurita (assembly GCA_004194415.1). Taxonomy (NCBI): domain Eukaryota; kingdom Metazoa; phylum Cnidaria; class Scyphozoa; order Semaeostomeae; family Ulmaridae; genus Aurelia; species Aurelia aurita. The sequence goes on along the minus strand of REGM01000223.1, from coordinate 141,951 downwards.
GAAGCAAAAGTAGGCAACGATGGAAAGGAAGAAGGGATTCTCAATTCACTTTTCAAAACAGAGTTACTTCTTGAGCCACAGGCATGGTTCTTCAGCCCAAACTTGCAAGATTTTCAGTCTGGTATCAACGAAGTCATCGCCAGTTTTCAAGATACGGTTCTTAGCGTGGAAAATTTAGTGCCAGATTCATATTTTGATGCATTCACACGGTAAGAAGCTATCTAACATAAATTTATGTAGATAAAACAGCGATTTTATTGGCTTCTTTCTATTATTTTAACTGAAATTTTTAGCTCCGAAATATTTGGAAGAGGGCGTTGGCTGACGGCATAAACTTGCTTTAGATATATTTCATTAACTCAGTCGAAAACTAGAAATTATAGACTCAGTTAACGCAATAGACTTGGAGCAAGTCTAATGGAGAATCATTTGCGAACTATTCTTTGCGACGCATGTCTCATGTCATTTAAATTCAATTTTATTCGTTAAATGCAAATTAGTCAAATCTATGAAAAGGCACAGCCCCTAAAGTTTGTACAAGCAAATGCATAATGTCGAAAATGCTTCACATCTAAAAAATGTCAAAATTAAACATTCTTTTATGAAAAACGCGTATNAGCAAAGGGACAGCAGAAGCATCGTAAGGACTATTTGTAGTTATTCTTGCAGCTCTATTCTGGATTCTTTGGAGAGAATTAAGTTTAGTTTCACTACAACAACCCCAAACAGAGCAGCAATAACTGAAATGTGGCTCAACAATTCCTCTATACATTTTCTGCAGATCGCCTGATGGAAGAAATTTCTTGGCATGCTTAATAAGGCCGAGAGCTCGTAGTGCCTTAGTCTTAACTTGTTCAATATGGCGATCCCATTGGAGTTTGTCATCAATTTGAACTCCCAGATACTTTGTATCGGTTATCATATTTATCTTTTGATCACCAATTTCAAAACTAGGCTTAGCTTCAGTCTGTTTTTCGATCTTTTGAATATTTGGTCTGGATCCTATTATCAAAGACTGTGTTTTTACAACGTTTAGAGACAGTTTATTGCCATGTAGCCAGTTCTTTAAATTCACAAGGTCCCGGTTTAAATCATCCTGCAGTTCAGAAAGGCATTTCGAGGAATGCGAAATCGCAGTATCATCAGCGTACATAGTGACCTTTCCTTTTTTTAGGCAGAATGGTAGATCATTTATGTAAATAAGGAACAGAAGTGGGCCAAGACAGGATCCCTGGGGGACACCACAACTTATATCGTTAATACTAGAGGAGGTGGAATTTACTTTGCAGAACTGTTTTCGCTCCTGCAAGTAGGAAGTGAACCAATCAAGCTCTAGTCCACTTATTCCGTATTTTTCTAGCTTCTTCAATAGGATATCATGATTTACTGTATCAAATGCCTTTTTTAGGTCAATGAAAATCAAACCAGTGTATTTGCCCCTATCTATATTCAAATACCAGTCATTTGTGCCAGCCATAAGGCTGGTGACGACTGAGTGTAAAGATCGAAAACCGGACTGATGCTTGTATATGAGCCTATTACTATCTAGGTAGTCATACAATTGATTATATACTACTTTTTCGAAAGCACGAGACAATACAGGCAACACAGAAATCGGTCTATAGTTAGAACAATCATCTCTCGCTCCGCTCTTGTAAATTGGAGCAACACGCGCTATTTTCCAATCTGCGGGAAATTTTCCAGAGAACAAAGACATATTAAAAAGATCGCATAATGATCCGGAGATTAATGGCAAAGCAATCTTTATAAAAAAGCTTGCGATACCATCACTACCAGAGCCACGCGAAGTCTTCATTTTCTTCATAACTTTCGTTACATCATAAACTTGCTTCAAATATATTTCCTTAACTCAGTCGAAAACTAGAAAATTATAGACTCAGTTAACGCAATAGACTTGGAGCAAGTCTAATGGTAGAATCATTTGCGAACTATTCTTTGCGACGCATGTCTCATGTCATTTAAATTCAATTTTATTCGTTAAATGCAAATTAGTCAAATCTATGAAAAGGCACAGCCCCTAAAGTTTGTACAAGCAAATGCATAATGTCGAAAATGCTTCACATCTAAAAAATGTCAAAATTAAACATTCTTTTATGAAAAACGTGTATAGTGACAAGAATGCTCAAGAGCCAGTCAGAAAGAGACTCGCTGTCACTAACTACAATTTATCACTCTCTTCGCCAGACCACTGATCAATGGTAAGATCGAAGAGAAAACATGCGGAGAAGGGCCTAGCCTCGGAAATATGTTTGACGACGACTTACACCTTCAAGAGATCATTATGAACATCAGAGAATCGATATCAGCTGGGTTCGATGCAGCCACACAATACGCAGACACATTCGATGTGTATAGAGAGTTTTACAGTGAAAATGAAAGACTTGATTTGGAGGCCGTTAGAACTGATTCACATGGTACGTATATTCATTCATTCATTCATTCATTTTTATTTATTTAGGCACGGTAGCCCAGTCAGTCCATCAGAACCAATCTCGTCCCCAGAGTGAGTTCGTTGCTCTACCTCTACTCTGGGATACAAGTGGCCGTTCTGCAATTTGATTGGCTATTCGAAAACAATAGATTACACAAACTATTTCTCGAAAACTTACTAATTATTCGAATAACAACAATATAATCTAGTCACTAAGCAACAACCACTATAATGTTACTTTGTTGTTTGGAAATGAGGTCGCACAATGAGCGTCACCCTGCCAACCGCAGATCCATAATGGCTGCTAATCCGCCCTTATTTTGGGTGGATTGGGACTATGTGTACCAGGGTGTTCACTCGGCTTCGTGACTAGCGTATGACGTAAGAACACCCTGGGAACGAGGTTGCATCAGAACTGCTGTTCAGGGGGCCGTGGCAAAAACATCTACAAATTAAAAAGTTACTACATAATATTAACAAAATAAACAGTTTTATTACTGTTTCTTATTGATTCTTTTCTTAAAGGTGGCAAGGGAGGGTGCCTGTTTAACATCAATTTCAAGGTGATTCCAAAGCTTAGGTCCACGAAAAGATACAGCCTTTTGCCCATCGTTAGTTTTCCGTAATGGTAGCGAAACATCTCTCAGTTTTCGGACATTTCCTGTCGAATTTTGACAAACGAGCTGGAAAGGTACTCAGGTACACACATCTTGCTGTTTTTAACTGCGTAGCAACTTTAATTTGCTTTTAGACAGTATAGGATGCGCAAGCGATGCTGGCTTCTTTATCAGCCCACTCACATTTAAATATTTTGATGTAGCTACCAAATTTATTTGCCAATTTCTAAATTGTGCACTGCCTTTACCGTCACAAGAATAAGATAAGCATTGTCTCGCAGCTTGGCTCTGAATTGATGAGCTAATTTGCCAGGAATGGCACCAAAGTCACTTGAATTTCGTTTTACATAAAATCAGCAGCAATTGATTCAGACATGGGGATGTTTAAACAGAAATTGAGCACAGTAGAGTTTTTAAAAACCAGGGTATTTCTTTTCTCGACATTTGGGCAAATTGTCGAAAGTTATATAAGTTGTGGAATAGTTTTGGTAATTTAAATCATCGCTTTCAAATATTCTTCTGAGTATTATGTTAGAGTTGTTAAAGAATATCAGCCTCCAGTTTTTTATAAGTCAGCTTCCTAGTGGTATGTTCTTTTTTATCAGTTATCAGAAACTGCGTACGCTAGCTAAAATATACTCTAAAATGGGTGTCATCTATTTGAACCATTCTGCAGTAAGAGTCAATACAAATTTAGTGATCTTAGTTATATAAGTGAGCTTGAAGCGTTCGCATAATTTGCAAAAACATTTTCGTTGGATGGATGGTAAGTTACTGAATCCCTAGACTTGCTCCAAGCCTATTCCGTTGTCTATCAGCGCTCAATAAAACATAATAACTTTTGCGGGGGCGTAAATCGTGACGAGGACGCTGCGAAGCAGAAACGAGAAACGAAAGACTTTCATTTCTCGTTTCTGCTTCGCAGCGTCCTCGTCACGATTTACGCCCCCGCAAAAGTTATTATGTTTTATTGAGCGCTGATAGACCACGGAGTAGACTTGGAGCAAGTCTACTGAATCCCAGATTTGCGAATACAGTGATTGCTCCAAATTACACTTTTNGTTACTGAATCCCTAGACTTGCTCCAAGCCTATTCCGTTGTCTATCAGCGCTCAATAAAACATAATAACTTTTGCGGGGGCGTAAATCGTGACGAGGACGCTGCGAAGCAGAAACGAGAAACGAAAGACTTTCATTTCTCGTTTCTGCTTCGCAGCGTCCTCGTCACGATTTACGCCCCCGCAAAAGTTATTATGTTTTATTGAGCGCTGATAGACCACGGAGTAGACTTGGAGCAAGTCTACTGAATCCCAGATTTGCGAATACAGTGATTGCTCCAAATTACACTTTTGACGTATTCTCCATGCGCGTAAAAACAATCTACTCATTTTTTAGATGTGACTTTCTTTTCGGAGTCACTTGCCAAATACACGCAGCAACATACTGTCGCAGTGGGTATCAAGGAAGAAAGATCTGTTGGAATGTTGTTAGTTGATGCCAAGAAGTTGAAAGAAGTTCTCATACCGTCACCTGTAAAATGCCTCAAGGTAAGAATTTATGGGACAAAATAGGTTGTGCCGAAATACTTTCGTGGTATTTGCCGTTCAAGAAAGCTCAATTTCTTCAATCTCGAATAATGAAAATTAAAAGAAATAAAAAATTCTGGAAGAGCGAAATGATCTTTGTAGGATATGTGAACTTAATGTTGGTTCACGTTGTTGTAAGTTGCCTCATCATTTTGCTAAAATTTCGAAAGCATTTTCTGGCTGTCAACATTGGCGAAGTCTATTAAAAAATAGGTACAGATGATTATGGTTCTTCTAGAATTGTTTGTGTTTTATTCTAAATCAGATTTGTCAGCGAGAATATCCTGGTACCGGGTGTCCCAATAAAAAGTACTCCCGTTTAAAAATCACCAAAAATCGATTATCTAACCTATCACAAAATTTTCTTTTTGATCTCTTATGTTAATTATCCAAATATATGTAAAGATAATAAAAATTTTGTTTTCAATACTTAAAGGGTATAAAATTACTGGGTGAAAAACCTTATTCTGAGCTATGCTCTTTAAGCAACATCGTAAATCTTGCTTAGGAGTCATTATTTTGAGATGTTTGATTGTCCTTTAAGTCTACAATGATAGTTTGTGTTTCTCTCTGATATTTATGACCAAACTAGAAGTTTAATATACAAAAAGAAATTAATTTGGTAATCATCAGTGCTTTTTGCAGTATGCTTCAAAACCAGGCAGCCCTGAAAAAGAGCTATTATTTCTAATTTTAAAACCAATCACAAGATCAGCGACTCCTGGGAAAATAAGTTGGTCTTTGATCTACTTGCCTAAAAAAGAAATTTAAAGATCGGCCATGTAATCAAATTTTGGTGATTTTTCATACAGGAGTACTTTTTTTTGGGACACCCGGTAGTTTTGGTAGACCGACTGGTAGGGTTTCTAAAATGTAATCAAGCTCCTTGCGTTATTTCACTAACGTCAATTTGTCAAAGATTTTAAATGTTTTTTTTTCAAAATATCAAGAGCGAAGGTTGGAAGAAGAACCCATTAGTTCTATTTGGAAAACATAATAATAATAAGTGACACAAATAATCATAATAATAGTAAGGATTTCATATTTATACAGGTTTCACATGTTCAGCAACGATGTCATAAAAAGGTCAAATGTTAAAAGTCAAAGTTAAATTTTTAAAGGAATCCTTAAAGGGTAAAATAGTAGTTCCAGTCTTTATTTCATCTGATAGTTTGTTGAAAATCAGGCTGCATTCTTTCAGAATTTTTTCCCAAAACACAGGGACTAAATATTCGTACGCATCCTAAAGAGAAAAATCACTTTAAGGTGTTGGTAACTGAACACAAACCCCACATAATTCCATAGCGAATACCTTAAAAGCTATATTAAGCCCCCGGGGGCTTATTTAATTTCGGAGACTACAGAGAGGGGGCTTAAAAGAGAGGGGGCTTATTAGAAAGGGGCGGGGCTTATTCAAAAAGTCAAATGACAAGGCTATAAACGATAGATTTTTAGGTCTTCTACTTCATATTTTGTGGAGTCAACATACATTTTTACGAGTCAAATACACAAATTCAATGCAGTTNTTTTTCCCAAAACACAGGGACTAAATATTCGTACGCATCCTAAAGAGAAAAATCACTTTAAGGTCTTGGTAACTGAACACAAACCCCACATAATTCCATAGCGAATACCTTAAAAGCTATATTAAGCCCCCGGGGGCTTATTTAATTTCGGAGACTACAGAGAGGGGGCTTAAAAGAGAGGGGGCTTATTAGAAAGGGGCGGGGCTTATTCAAAAAGTCAAATGACAAGGCTATAAACGATAGATTTTTAGGTCTTCTACTTCATATTTTGTGGAGTCAACATACATTTTTACGAGTCAAATACACAAATTCAATGCAGTTTTAATCCCAAACCATATCGAAATTGACATCCAAACTTGCTTTATCTAGTAACGGAAAATCTTCGGTATCCTCTCGCATTTGATAAAAGTGGGGGGCTTAATAGAGAGGGGGGCTTATTTATAATTTTGACTCAGAAGGGAGGGGCTTATTAGGGGGGGGCTTAAGGGAGAGGGGGCTAAATAGAGCTTTTTCGGTATCCCTTCCTTCGATAAAAGGGCCTCCCCTCTCTGCTGAAAGGTAATAATGAGTACATATCTGTTTCAAACTACGCTGACTGATCTCTGTTAATTTGTTGTAGGTTATACACGACATTCTTCCTGTACTTGCAAAAGAAAGAGTGAAGGAGCTGAATGCATTTGCAGGAAATGCCACATCGATGCTGGAATCAAAACCTTCAATAACGCAAGAATTTGTTGATAGCTTAACGTTCCTTGATAACATTCAAGAACAGGTATGGTTAACATGTAGTTCGTTGTTGTTACTGTATTTATGATGAATTAAAACTAACGAATATAAATACGTCAATACTGTACTGTTCTTGGTGTAGGAAGACACAGGGTCATCTGGCCTCCACGAAGAACTGTACAACAGAGTCCAGAAAAAGTCACGGTTCCACAGCTGTGAGCCGGAGGAAGGTTTTGCTTGTTAATGTCATATTCGAGGAAGGTTCAGTAATTTCTATAGCAAACCTAGGAAAATGTTGGGTTATTTTCCCAACAGCATCTAGTTTATAAATTTTAGGGTTGTAAACAACGCGAGAAGTTCGAAAAATTTGGTTATTTTGACTTGATAAAACGAGGGAGGTTCAGCTAACGAACTTGGTATCCGGAGGAAGGTTTGGCCTTTTTCTGGACTCTGCGATACAACTGGTGCAACGGTACTAGAGTGGTANGTGACGATACTAGGCGAGTAAAATTGAAATCCTCGTTTGAATGGCTACTGCTCCGTGCACATCAAAGCAAACGTTTGTGAACGTTTTCTCTAAAGACCCATTGCTAACCATGTTTATTCGTGGCGCCAAAGTCGACTTTTATATTATGTGAAAGTTATTTTTGGCCTAAATCCTCTTTGTTTTGCTTTTCATTCGGTGCACAAAGGATCTTGGTTAGCAATGGGTCTTTAATAACAGAATCTTTAGTAACTTGAATTAAAAGAGTGACGAGGATCTTTCTGGCTATAAATTTGCTAATAGAACTTTACCGAGTCTCGTTGTGAAGATGAGACCAAGGTTGATAAATGCAGGAATGTCCATGTCGTTTTCACAATAGTCAAAGATAAATCGTGCATTTCCAAGATAGTTATGCGCGTTAGGAATCAAAGATAACTGCGAAAGAGGTCAAGATTTTACCCTTTGTTTTATCAAGTTAAAATCGAGACTCGGGAAAGGTCTATTAAATACAAAAAATAGTCTTATAACTGACAACTTTATCGTTGACTTTTGCTGCATGCCCATTGTCATAGTATTAAGAATTTGTTTTTGTGACGAATTCACTCCAAGTTAACAAACCAACTCAATGCGTTGTGTTTTTGATTTCTTGTGGAATACAAATTTTGCTTTTCCTACGTAGTGTATTTCTTCTGCTGTAATGAATATTGAAATAAGTAAAATAAAACTTGATTTTTTTTTCTGAAATTTGACTTTGTATTTGAATAAATATTTGAGATTTATTTCGTGGCAAGCATCTTACTCATGAAAGCTAATTGTACTTCTGGACCTAAATTGATAGATGTGAGAAATTCTATTCCTTAGATTGATGAACGTGAGCGAGAAGCAGAGATTGTCAAGCAATTGTATGATTTGATAGATCAATACACAGTGCCAACACCTCCTGAAGATCTTGCTGAATATCAGGTAGTTTACTGATGTTAATTTTTTAATATATATTTTTCTTTTTTGGCGTAAAGATACATTGAGGCAAATCCATACTTTTGCATTGAGGCAAAATTGCCCATCAGCAATTATACCCCATTGACACTTGCAAGTTAAACCAGCTTTAGCTAAACCACGGTATCAAATGTTGCATTCTAGTTGGTCAATCCAACAAATCGAATGCATTTGATTGGTTGAAATTTAACGTGGTTTCGCTAAAGCTGGCTCAACTGTGATAGTGTGAATGATTGTTAAATAAGTACGGGTCAAATGATAAATGCTGCTAAAATGCTTCCTGTTATCGTGCTTTGGAAAACAGTTTTTAAAGACCTTCGAAGGTTCTAAAACCAGTTGAAAAAAGGTATCTTCTTCGGTAGGTATTTTAAGATAAGCCCTTTTGTCAGGATTTCCCGAAGAGTTTCCTTAGCCCTCTTCAGTGTAGCTTGCTTATACACATTTGAGAAACCCTCAGAAAGTTTAGGTAACATTTTATTTACCGAGTGCGCTTTACCTTGGTTTTGAACCGTGTGACCTGAGTTTGTCAGCCTTACTTCTCTATGGATGAATCTGACCTGAGAAGCTTCACTTGAATGTATTGAAAAATTTGGTATTTTCAATATTTTATTTCTTTTGCAGACTCTGAAACCATCCATGACTGGAGTTAGGAATGCAATCGACAAATCGTTGGCGGAGAGAGATTCAAACATCGATAAATTCTGTTCATCGTTGGATAAAGATATTGCCATATTGAATAAAGATGTCAAAAAGATCAAACAAGAAACACAAGTAGGTGTTAGCTTTTAATTATGTCTGGCTTCAAACTAATCATATATTTGGTGAGAAAAAAAGATTGGGCATTTGCTGAAATATTAATTCGTGAATTTTCCACCAATTCCATTGAATCGTAAATAATTTTATATTGGAAAAGCTAGCAGATGTGAAGATTTGTTGCACTTTAATTTGTCATACCGTTCTAAAAATACGAGCGATTCTGTTTGGGAGCTGTTTTCAAAAAGTTTGAAAAAATAACTGAAACTCGGATCAAACTCTTCCCATTTTAAGCCTCAACATTATTTTAACCTTTAAAGGGTCTGATGCAAGGGGAGTAGGCTTAACGCACGAAGGTGCTGTGGTGCAGTGGTGTAATCCTCCGACTCTGCAGCTAGATAGAACAGTCAGGCGGACATGGTTCGATCCCAGTACGAGCCCCACCACTTGAGCGTCATGACAAGGGGTCTCGGACTCGATTAGATCTTCTCTACTTCTGCAATCCCGGACATGATGCTAAAAAAAACCACAACTTCACCTCATAACCGTACACAGCTCAAAAAATTTAGGGGGGCAAAGAGGTAAAATTTCCTCAGCTCTGGTCAAAATTACAGCAAATTTTATAGTTCCCTTTGGATTTTTAGGGGGGGGCAACTGTCCCTGCTGCCCCTATGCTGTGTACGGCCCTGCTTCACCTTCCTCCTAGTGCCATGCTATAAGCAGCGACACAGACTCAAGTAGTGGCATTATGCCTAGTGTATTACTCTAAATAAAAACCACAGTAATCTTCATTGTACCTCAATCTTTTGCAGAACCCAGCCATACTTGATCCAGAGGCTGAGACAGAAAAAACAATCACTTTCCTCAAAGATTTATGTGACCGAGTGAACGCATTGATAAAAAGATCGATGGAATATAAGGGATTTCAGAAGAATTTCAAAGTCGAAGTTACGAAATACGAGGAGCTTGAAGAAGTGGATGCTGAGATAAGACTGAAACAATTGTTATGGGATTCATTATCGAAATGGGATGAAGCATTAGCTGAATGGATGGAGGTATAGTCTTATCNAAAAAAAACCACAACTTCACCTCATAACCGTACACAGCTCAAAAAATTTAGGGGGGCAAAGAGGTAAAATTTCCTCAGCTCTGGTCAAAATTACAGCAAATTTTATAGTTCCCTTTGGATTTTTAGGGGGGGGCAACTGTCCCTGCTGCCCCTATGCTGTGTACGGCCCTGCTTCACCTTCCTCCTAGTGCCATGCTATAAGCAGCGACACAGACTCAAGTAGTGGCATTATGCCTAGTGTATTACTCTAAATAAAAACCACAGTAATCTTCATTGTACCTCAATCTTTTGCAGAACCCAGCCATACTTGATCCAGAGGCTGAGACAGAAAAAACAATCACTTTCCTCAAAGATTTATGTGACCGAGTGAACGCATTGATAAAAAGATCGATGGAATATAAGGGATTTCAGAAGAATTTCAAAGTCGAAGTTACGAAATACGAGGAGCTTGAAGAAGTGGATGCTGAGATAAGACTGAAACAATTGTTATGGGATTCATTATCGAAATGGGATGAAGCATTAGCTGAATGGATGGAGGTATAGTCTTATCTTTTTTTAAATTTTTTTATAAAAAAATGAAATTTGCCAAAATTGTGTAAAATCCAAGGCTTGTTGTGAGACAACATCGTCAAGGAATAGAATCGTGAAGAAAAATATTCATTTATTGAAAATTGCCAATTAAAAAGCCCTCAAAAGTTTTTCCTTCTTATTGTAGGAGTTTTCTCGCTTCCTTCGGATTTAATCTCGTTTTCAAAGTAGGCAGAGATGAAGAAACAATTGAAATTGCGAAAGAGACAAAATTCAGACTTCAGTAAAAATTGTGCCCTTCTAAAAATAGATCACCGTCTAAACACACAAGAAACTGTTTGATTTTGACTGATTCGAAGGTACAACGCGCGCGTTGGAGCAATTTGGACAATAATGAGTTGAATTCAATTTATTAGAAAAGTTCAAACACACTGTAGTGGTGTTACCTTTGCTGTTCAATCAAACCGTTCTTTATGTCCTCAGACTGTGATTATTGATCTAGTTTTAGAAACAATGTGTTTTACAAGTCTGATATGTTTTCGGTTCTTTCCATCAAAGTTTTACTTTTGTCTCTCGTCTTCTCTCGTGTTGAAATCTTTACTAAAAATCTAGCTTGTGCAAGTCTAGATCCTATCTTTGCTCTAACCTGTGTCAGACAAAAGTACTTCCCTAACAATTTCATTACCCAGCACAATTCGTAGGAATTTTTTGACATTATAAGTCTAATTAATACGTTCGATCGTTAGCTTCTCTCTGTTTTTCTTTACAGGCGCCTTTTAATGAACTAAGTCCTGAAACGCTGAATGCAGAGGTCATGAAATATGTCAAAGATGTACTCAGACTTGAAAAAGGGCTTCCACCGAATGGTGTAGTTCCCATACTCAAAGAAAAAGTGGACAATATGCGAGTGAAGGTGAGCGAATTTATACCGAATTTTATTGGCGTTAAATTTCCCGTATTAAAGCCTGGTTTCCATGTGATCGTTGCGATCGTTTAGATCATTTCGATCGCTGCCTTTGGATTGGATCGCTGGGATTGCTGGAGGAAGTGTTTCCACATAATCGCTAGGGTCGCTCAGATCGCTGGAAAATCGCAGTTACTGGCTCCTGCGAGGGCAGCTTGCATTCTTCTTCTTACATTTGGATCGTTGCAATCGCTGGAATTAGAGGACGTTTCTATCCGAGTGATCCTGATCTTTGCGATCGCTAGGATCGTTCGTGTATGTTTCCATGAGATCGTTGGGATCGCTTGAGTCGCTCATAACGATCCAAACGATCGTAGCGATTATATGGAAACGAGGCTTTAAGGACAAATCCGGGATTGTCATGATTTGTGTTCGATTGAAAGATTATACTGTTATGAATAGTGTGTCAAACTTTCCAGCATTTTTCGTCCTTTCTCTAAAAACTTAGATGACTTAGATGTTAAAAAGAGTCGCGAGTGCGCAGTGACATCGTCTTGCTCAAAACTCGATGCGCTGTGACGTCGTACTCAACCCGAACGAGGCTGATCTATTCTTTGAGGTGTGTCCAGACGTCAAGATGTTGCCTGTAAATCGTGGCTAGCCTCCTTGTCAAGCAACAGTGCAAAATGGCACCCCAAATCATGCTTATTTAGGCCTAAGCTATCAAAAGTTTTTGGCTCAAGATTACAGTTAAGATCGTGAAGGGGTAAGAAGACGTTAAATCTTTGCTGTTCTCTTAAACTTCTATTACCGTGTTTTTNCTCTACCGGTAGCTTCATTCATTTTATACCCTTTCACATCTTTTATCAGGGAGTCGCCAATTATTTCGATGGAGTGTTCTTGAGTAGGTCTTCTCAGTGAAACATACCTGTTCTGTTTGTATTTTTCTTGCTTATCGGAGATTTTGTCTTGTCCTCTGTGGAGATTTCGTCCTGTATCTTTATTTGGCATTTGAAATTCAGAAGTGTTCTTGACTGCTGTTGCGTAAGTTGATTCAACAGAAGGGCGTGCGATTGAAGCATATCTATTCAAGTCTACGTCGATCGGTTCCCAGGTGGGTTTTGGAGACTGAATCTTGGTTGTGTGGCATTTCTTTGGTATTTGAAATTCAGCAGAGTTTGGGTTAGACTTGGGGTTACTAACTGCTGCTGTTGTTGGACCAGTTGATTCGAGAGAAGGGCGTGCGATTGCAACATATCTATTCAAGTCTATGTCGATTAGATGTTAAAAAGAGTCGCGAGTGCGCAGTGACATCGTCTTGCTCAAAACTCGATGCGCTGTGACGTCGTACTCAACCCGAACGAGGCTGATCTATTCTTTGAGGTGTGTCCAGACGTCAAGATGTTGCCTGTAAATCGTGGCTAGCCTCCTTGTCAAGCAACAGTGCAAAATGGCACCCCAAATCATGCTTATTTAGGCCTAAGCTATCAAAAGTTTTTGGCTCAAGATTACAGTTAAGATCGTGAAGGGGTAAGAAGACGTTAAATCTTTGCTGTTCTCTTAAACTTCTATTACCGTGTTTTTTATTTTTTAGCTTCCAGTCGTAACAGATTTGCGAAATCCCTCCCTGAAGCAACGTCATTGGGATGCCATAGAACATGTTGTTAATCACGTGTTCCAAGAAGATGAGCCAATCACGCTTGGCTTGTTGGTCAACATCGGTGCTTTTGAGCATTCTGAACAAATCCAGGAAGTTTCTGCGCAAGCATCGAGTGAAAATTCATTGGAAGGAATCCTCAGAAAGGTAACTATATCCTAATTTTTTGAAGTGATTTAAAATGATATTTAAAGTAAAAAATCCAAATTTTGCGATGTTTCATCATCATTTGATTGTTATATGACAGTTTGCATTCTTTTCTGATGTTTAAGACCAAATAAAATTCTTAATATAGACCAAGAAATCGATCTGATGTATGCTTTTTTGTAGTATAAGCTTCAAAACCAGGCAGCTCTCAAACAGCCATATTTTCAAATTCAAGCCTATCAATAATCTATACGTAGAAACACAATTTGGCCTGTCCTCTGGTATCCCAGAAAGGAAATTTGAAGACCAATATTGTGATCAAATTTTGGTGATTTTTCAAGCGTGTCTAAATCTTTTTCAGACACCCGGTAGGTGTATAATTACTGGTAATGATGTGCGCTTTCTAAGATATTTGTTCTGCTTTTTATTAGGTTGAAGATTCATGGAAATCAACAGAATTTATCGTGTTGCCACACAGAGAATCAAAAGATGTATTTATACTTGGCGGGATTGATGATATTCAGGCATTACTCGATGACAGTTCGGTAAGCGTGTTTGCAGCTCGTTCAGTACAGGGTGACTCAAAAAAATATCTCCTGTTTTATATCATTGCAGCAAATGTACTTGATAAAAATTGATTTTTCTAAAAGCTAAAAGATTGAAGTTAATTTTCAAAGTAATAGTACCTTGGTAGGTTCGAAAGATTAAAAAACGTCATTCTTGCAAAACAGCCAGAAAATGGCCTAAAATGCACAATCAAAGGCATCTTGAAACAAATGAAACACAACTGCAATGCCTATCATTAAGAAACTTGGTTGGCACACTGTTAGTGAAATTATAATGGAGACTTTGAGTATGGTATATAAATCCATCAATGATCTGGCTCCCACTTACCTTACGGAAATGTTCTCAAAACTCTCGGATACATGTAAGAGAGAATTACGCAATACTAGAACCGATTTAGAAATTCCCATGCGAAAATCTGCTTATGGCCAAAAATGCTTCTCAAAGGTGCAACAATGTGGAATTATCTGAGCTTGGATACAAAATTGTCCCCAACATTGAAAATTAAAAAAAAAGCATAACAAGCCTATGATTTAGGTGATTCTCTCTTTCGTATTTATTGTGTCAAATAATTATATCTACGGCTTTTTATATACTTTGTAATTAGTTGTTGATGATGATATATATTTTAGTTTCATTTTAGATTACTTGTAAAATTTAGATAGTGTTTTCTTGTGTAAGTTTTTTTAACAGGATACATTGTAAAACAATAAAATCGTTAATTTCTAACTGTAAATACTTTTTTTTTTTTTTTATATTCAATATAAAAGTTTACAAAAACGAACTACTTAAGACATTACGTACTAACTACTTTACAACACTACAAGGACGATACCAAGGGGAGCAAAAAATCATGGCTACCCCCTGGCGAAAACATGAAGATATATAGCTAAATTTACCTAAATCTACAACTACGAAAAACTACACATACACGATTTTTACCTATAAATATTTAAACCAGTTTCACATTGGATGCCAGGCTAGCATAGGCGATGATGATAAACATTATTGGTTGGTTTTTGGATTTAAATCTAGTGTAGATGAATTTTCATTTACACTATATAAGCCTAACATCAAATGTGAAACAGGCCTACAAAGAAACGAAAGAAGAAAGAAAAGAAAAGAAAAGAAAAGAAAAGA
>REGM01000223.1:80040-126244 GCA_004194415.1 Aurelia aurita | reverse complement strand
AAAGAAAAGAAAAGAAAAGAAAAGAAAAGAAAAGAAAAGAGGGACTTTGTGATTGTGTGGCGAGAAACAAAAGTTTGGTTTTGTCTTAATCAAACCGACCAGTTTTATGGATGAAGTTTAGGGTCAATTGGAGTATTTCTTTATTAACATCATTAGAAAGGTCTTTACTGTAAATACTCAAAACGCCATAGAAAATAAATTATTTTGTATTTATTTTCTATGGCGTTTTGAGTATTTACAGTTAGAAATTAACGATTTCATTGCTATTCATACTTCGCCACACGCTACACATTTATTTACATTGTAAAGCAGCGTAAACTGAATGTTTTACCCTCTATAAATATTATAAAATCTGTTATTATAAAGTCTATTATAACTTGTCAGCTTTACTTATTTTAATCCTCTTCTTTTCAAAACATTAAATAAGAAAAAATTTCAGTTTTAGTTTCAGTTTATCATTTTATTAGTTATGCTATGTCTCAAGTGGATTTCAAATGGATTTCAAAAGATCTGAAAAAATGTGATCGTGCGTTTCAGGCCATTTTTCAGCTGTTCTGCAAGATTGATTTGCTCAAGCTTTCGAATCTACCAAGAGACAGCAAGAGGGAGGAATGTATTTTATGCGCGCGCATGTCGTTGGAGCCAAGATGAGGCTGCGAGAGAGCTTGCAAACATTCTGTTGCAGCGCAGACGCAAAGTGCCATATGGTCAGCGGTCCTATTTATTCCTGCCTCTTAGAGACCAATTTACCAAGCATACCTTGATAAAGAGTATATGCTCGAAACGTCGTGTTTTTTTACATCTATGCTATTTTATGGTACTTTGATATTTCATTGATTATATTGTCGTTTAATTTTGATGGTCACCACGCTCTTTTATTGAATTACACTGTATTTACGTTGAGTTTTCTTAGTTGATCCTAAGAAGGTATAGTAAGGGAATTCAATTGCATATTTTTTAAATCTTGATTCAATTAACAAAGCGATGATTGTCTATCTTTTAGGTGAATATATCGACAATTGCAAGTTCCCGTCATGTTGGACCGATCAGAGGAAAAGTCGAAGAATGGGTAAAACAACTTGCGCTGTTCAATCAAACGCTGGTAAGTCATCATATTTAGTTAAGGACCCATTGATAGACGTGATCCTTTGCGGCCCCACAGTCTACTTTTGTATGATATGAAAGTCGTTTCTGGCCTAGATTCTGTTTGTTTTTGCTTTTCATTTGGCGCGCAATGGATCATGGTTAGCAATGTGTCTTTAAGGCAACAGGACACCAACTGATGTCCAGAAAGCGTGTACCCTTGTTGTCACACCTCTCTCGGTTGCCATGTTCATTCCAGATTTCCTATTGTTTGACAGAGCCTAAGTAAGAGTCCAACTCGTGTGCCTTTTTTTCTGAAAAGAAGATGACCAACCCTTACTGCTTATAGGCATTTAAACTGACCACACTTAAATATTTTTAAGGACGAATGGATGACCTGCCAAAGAAATTGGCTGTACCTTGAAAGCATTTTCAGTGCTCCGGACATCGTTCGCCAGTTGCCGGCAGAAGCGAAGATGTTCTTGCAAGTTGACAAATCATGGAAAGATGTTATGAGGAAAGTCTATAGACTGCCAAATGCACTCAGGGCAGCCACTACTCCAGGCCTACTTGAAACTTTTCAAAATAACAATGCTCTCTTGGATCAGATTCAGAAATGCTTGGAAGCGTACTTGGAATCAAAGTGCATGATATTTCCAAGGTAAGAGTTTGTTATGACAGAGGCATAGAGAATATTAGATATAGAGTTCTAATATTCGAATTGTTAGAACGAGTTTTTACTTTCCAAAACTTCACGTGGATATCCAGGTTGGTTTTGTTCTGCAAGAAAATTATTCATTCTCTGTAATGATGATAGACTCCTAGTGGATTATACTGCATCGATCCAGCTATAATCTAAAATTAGATATAATAATCGTTAATAATCTCTAACTGTAAATACTTAGAACGCCATAGATTATAAGCACTAAACGTATCGGGCTGTGCCCTTCGTCAGTAGTGAAATAAAATCATAGTCTAAAACAGGCCCGTAGGAGCGTTTTTGCGATTGGGGGGGCACCATTTCGCGCCGAAGGCGCGATGCTCTTGGGGGTCCGGGGGCGAAGCCCCCGGAAAATTTTTTGGGACCACGCCCTTTTTTCTCTTGGGAACGCCCTTCTGTAAATTCAATGAAAGAGCATTTTATGTTCGGAGATCCTGGAGACAACAAATTAAGGGAGAACTTCGAAATGTTTACCTCCAAAGTCCAAACATATTTCAAACAGAGTTCAAACAGACTAGCTAAAATTAAACTAGGATAGGAATACTTCTTTTTCAAGAGTATTGTATAAGTTTTAAATGATGTTCAATTTATAAAAGTTATCACCTTATTTTGTAGTTAGTTCAATCATTTATACAGATATATGATGAATTAAAAAAATGCAACTTTTGGAAATTATTGGGGGGGCCCGGGCCCGACCGGCCCCAATAGGCGCTACGGGCCTGTCTAAAATTACCGGATGATTAAGAATGTTGCACTTTTTAGACGATTGTAAGAGCTGATTTACTTGACCAATTAAAAATAGTCTGGTATTAATCTATCGACGAAGGCCTAACTTGGGGTCAAAGACTCTCTCTCTCTTCATCGGTTTGCACGCATGCGTGCCTCCGTGTTAGCCATCAGACTTCTCCACTGTTCTCTGTTGGTCGCCGTTCTTCTAAATACATTTCTACTCTGCCCAGTCCATTTCTCTATGTCACTTAGCCACGATATCTGTGGCCTTCCTTGCTTCCTATTCCCGTTAACTTTTCCTTCAATAATCAATTTTTCCAAACTGTCTTCCTTTCTCATCATGTGCCCAAACAGTCTCATCTTCCTTTTCATGATGTTTATTCGCAGCTGGAGTGGTTTTNTTCTCCACTGTTCTCTGTTGGTCGCCGTTCTTCTAAATACATTTCTACTCTGCCCAGTCCATTTCTCTATGTCACTTAGCCACGATATCTGTGGACTTCCTTGCTTCCTATTCCCGTTAACTCTTCCTTCAATAATCAATTTTTCCAAACTGTCTTCCTTTCTCATCATGTGCCCAAACAGTCTCATCTTCCTTTTCATGATGTTTATTCGCAGCTGGAGTGGTCTTTTACATTTCTCTAGCACCCATGCATTCGTTTTCTTTTCACGCCATGATATTCTCAAAATTCTTAGTCAAAGACTAACTTTTTATATTCATGTCAATGTTCAAGTGACACAAAAGAAATCGTTAGGATTAAGAGATCGCTTCCATTAGGCCTCGGAAGAAGGCTTGCCAGTTTTGTACCTGCAAGACTGTCTCAGAAAACTGTTTATTTTCAATTTTTCCTTTTTCATATTGTAGATTTTATTTCCTGTCGAATGATGAATTGCTGGAAATATTGTCGCAGACGAGAAATCCACATGCTGTCCAACCACATTTACAAAAGTGTTTCGATGCTATATCTAAGTGAGTGCCAATATGGGTTTTGAAAGTACCTGCTGTCTGCCTAATTATGCTAATTATTCCAGCAATATCTGCCAAAATTTGACAACACGTCCCAAGGGTATCTGTTGAGGGCCAGCCTGGACTTACAACAGATACCCTTGGGAACCAGGCTGAGTGAATACAGTTTTTCACAATAATCAGCGTTTTTACATCTGATTCTAAAAGTTTGGTAGTGATCTTCGTCATAGTATCAATCGTTTGCTTTTTATCAACACTCGCTAGATATAGATCTATTATGATATTACGAAAATTGAAGAGGGTGCCTATATGAATGAAATTTATACTGAAAATTCAGTTGAATTCAAACTTTGTGTATAAGAAATACTGAATACAATGTACAACTTATGCAACTCAGACAAAGCAAAGCTTATCTACTCTGAGCCGCTTTGAGAACATTGATTGAAATATTCTTATTTCTTTGGCCAGGTCTATAGATGTTGTCCAGTATGTTTCAAAAATGTTATCTGTGATATTTAATGTCAGGCAGACTCTATCCTTCCATGCGCTTCTGACGATGTATCCCGTATCGATTATAAAGCAATATGGGATAAAATAGGACTGAGCAGTTCGCATCTCCAAGCATACCACGTTCCACGTTTTGTTTTCCGTCAATCAGCCATTATGATGCATGAAATATTCAAGGGCTTTCAAGTCTTTCGATAACCTTCCTTGTGAATACTTTTTTGCTTTCGATATCACTTCTCAAATTTTATTTACAAGGCTTGAATTTGGAACTGTACATCAGACTTCCCAGACACCGGAAGGCACTTCATCTGGAGAAAGACGTAAGTAAATATTATCTCTTGAAAATCGATTGACTTGAACAGAGTCAGAGAATTGAAGAATCTTGGAGATTTGTGTAGCTGCATGCTATTCAAATTGTAATCATCCATGCATTTCTTAATGTAACCAACTACGAACAACAATAGACGATTACGGAAAAGATGGCGTCGGGGGGCATTTGACCAAGATGCATTGCGTTCTATAATAGAATCAACAGTGATTCTATAGAGATTCGATCATCAAACGCAATGCATCTTGGTCAAATGCCCCCCGACGCCATCTTTTCCTAGACTGACGACGTGATTCCTTGTATTCGTTCAATGCTTTCAATCTGATGTTTTTATTTTCTCTCATACAAGGACTCACGACCAAACAGATTCTAAACAGAGACTAAAACCTGAAGAAAAAATCGAATGTCTTCTATCATTCGAAGGTCGAAAGAAAATTCGAACGTCGCTTCGAACGTAGCATCGAACGTCGTTTAGCTTCGAAAAGTGGAACGTTGATCTAATCAGCCAATCAAACGCTAAGAATAGGCACGTGGTCTAACCTTATTAAGAAAGTCGAGATCTGATTGGATGCGCACGAAATGCGGCGCATTAGGCCATTTTAGTCTCTGTTTTGAAGCTGTATTGTCATGAGTCTCAGTTTGAAGCCATAATATCATCCAATTCAATGCGGAAAACGGAGACTCATGTAATCAGTCTAATCTTTTCCGTAATCGTCTATTCATTGTTTGAAAAGGCAAGAAACAAGAATCGAAAATGTTTATCAAACATTCATTTCTCACTTGGCCGGGATCTAGTTTTGAAAACTTTTGGTTTTGCTCAAATGATCATATAAACTAGCAATCCTCTTTATTTGTAGCATCATCTCCTGGTAAGAATGTTGAAGCAAAAAGCAATGATATCAATGCCATGATTTCACCTGAAGGAGAGAAAGTCAGCCTTGGAAAGGTTCGTCTATTATTTTCCAATATTTTACTCGATATGTAGGTATTAATTGATTGATTGATTGATTGATTGATTAATTGATGATATGTCGTTCCTGAAGACCTTACACGTGGCTACTGTCGTTCTCTAACTGTACGATATACAGGCTTTCAAGCTCTCCGTCAACAGCCAGCGAGCATTCTCATATCGTGGTGCTGATTTGGAACCTCTTGGATTCGGAGGTCAAGCAGGCATCCTCTTTCAAAGCGTTTAAGGACGCTTTAAAGTAGTTTATTTATTTTCTCTTTTAATTTAGTATTGCTTAATTATTGTACGTGGAGTAGGATTTTACTTTGTATTTATAAACCTTTAATTTGTAGGATTTTTGCACGGCCCCCTGAAAAGCAGTCTTTCTTGACTGACGGGGCAACCGTCGTTAAAGAATTAAAAATGAAAGGAAAAACATGAATGAGACGAAATGACCTTTCCTCCCTCTACTGTTTTTGGGGTAGTTTTGTAAAAGATATCGTACCTGCACAATTTCAAAGCACAGCACTCTCTGAAAATGGAGTCATGGACGTTTTAGCCGAGAATTATTGTATTTTAGATGGATTTCATATATATTCATAGTATCTCGCATCTCATATCACTATGACAATTAAGATTTATTGAAATGTTTGTTTATATTTTGATGTTATAGGGCTTGAAAGCACGTGGCAACGTCGAAGAATGGCTTGGTAAAGTGGAAGACTCTATGTTTACATCATTGAGGAAACTGACAAAAGCATCGCTTGCAGAGTATGAACTGAAACCAAGGGAGGAATGGGTAACAGAACACCCAAGTCAGGTATGATTTCAAAAAAGAAAACCAAAAATCAGTATCGTATTTTAAAGGGATGTTGCGCGGTGCTACCATCGCACGTCAAAATGGCAAACTTTGTTCTTAAAAGATGTATTCAAACGCCTTATATCTCTGCAAGTAAAAAGGTTATCAGATTGCTAAGCTCAGCTCTGAAGATGGTGAAGATCATGCGTATGCTAAAATCTTTGTGAAAGTGTTTTCTAAACTAAACGCAAACTAATATGACTGTACTTCGGCTAAGGAATAATCCTGCCTCAGGATAAGGTATTTGAGTTATTCGCAGGATAATGTATTTGAGTTATTGACAGTTAGAAAATGTATTATTTTCCCCTCCTTTTCCAGGTCATTCTTACAGTATCTCAGACTATGTGGTGTCGTTGTGTCACAGAAATCCTGACGATGCAAGGAGATCGTTATGCTGCTTTGAAAGTATTTGAAGACACGTGTTTTAAGGTAGATATGCCCTTTTTCCCTCTTCGAAAGAAGTGATTTGAAATGATAGTTGTGATGAAGGTGTTGTGGCGCAGTGGTGTAATCCTCTGACTTTGCAACCAGAACAGTCAGGCGGACAGGGTTCGATCCCAGGTAGAGCCCCACCATTCGAGCGTCATGACAAAGGGTCGCAGACTCGATTAGGTCTTCTCTACTTCTGCGATCCCAGCGCTTGGCGCTAAAAACGCAACTTCACCTTCACCTTGGGCAATAAAAGGCTCTTGTTTTTTGTATTTGATAGACCATTTATCATGTTATTATCAAATTCAAGAATAGCCTATTTCTTGATGAGTATAGAGACGACGATCGTTTAAAAAAGAGACAGTTCCATGATTATTTCTTTCGTAAACTACGACGTTAGCACTGGAGTCTGTAAGCGATTTTCTCACTGAATGGATGAATTGATACTGTAGGCAAATGGTATATGTGGCAGGGAATATCTGCGTATTCACTAACATTGAATTTTCAACTGAATTTTACTGTGAATTTCAAGAAAATGAATATGTATCTGGACTACTTCTGTTTACTTGCTTTTAGCAGAAACCCTATAACAAGGGAGAAATAATTTCCTTCTTCAGTCATTTTCCAAAGGTTCCAAAATTCCTATTCATCAAAGCTTTGTGAAGATAATCATGCTTGTAGACTCAAGTAAAAGAAAGATAAACTCATAAATGCTTCGCATATTATGTACAACCTCGTTATCTTTTGGTCGATTTTTCATAATTGTTTTCTATATTTCAGAATCTTAACAACCTGGCCGCTCTCGTTCGTGGTGAGCTGCCGAAGCTTGCAAGAAGTACCCTTTGCGCTTTGATCACAATCGATGTCCATGCAAGAGATATCATTACTGAAATGGTGCAATCGAAGGTAAGTTAATCAGCATTCTCAAACCTTCATAATACCCTTATAAGTGAGCTAGAAATGCCTCTTAACGCAAACGTATTGGGAATTTTAGAAGCATTAGCCAAAATTTTGTATGAAAGAAAAGTGCGTGTAACTTTAAAGGCAGCCTGTCCCCTCCATCATGGACAAAAGGAACAGATTTGCTTACGCAGCAATATTTTCCCATTTGGCCACGTCGCAACCATTGCTTGACGTGCAGACTTAAAGTAGAATTCATTGGGCAATGTCTNCCTTTGCGCTTTGATCACAATCGATGTCCATGCAAGAGATATCATTACTGAAATGGTGCAATCGAAGGTAAGTTAATCAGCATTCTCAAACCTTCATAATACCCTTATAAGTGAGCTAGAAATGCCTCTTAACGCAAACGTATTGGGAATTTTAGAAGCATTAGCCAAAATTTTGTATGAAAGAAAAGTGCGTGTAACTTTAAAGGCAGCCTGTCCCCTCCATCATGGACAAAAGGAACAGATTTGCTTACGCAGCAATATTTTCCCATTTGGCCACGTCGCAACCATTGCTTGACGTGCAGACTTAAAGTAGAATTCATTGGGCAATGTCTTCGATAAGAAGAAAGAAATTTTTTGAAATATGTCAAGCAATGTTTGCGGCATAGCCGAACGGACGAAAGTTTTATTTAACAGGCGAAGTTGAAATGCTTTGGCAAACAATCTTTACTCGTTTAACCAGGGCTTGATTTATCGTTCTTGTAATAAAAGCAATTCCTAACCATTGTTTTCTTCATATATCCTTAGGTGGATGATATGAACAATTTTGAATGGCTAAAACAACTTCGCTACTACTGGGACACAGAGCTCGACAACTGTATTGTACGCATGTCCAATTCAACATACGTGTACGGATACGAATACCTTGGGGCTTCCCCACGTCTTGTCATCACACCTCTCACAGATCGATGTTACTTGTGTCTCATGGGTGCATTGCAACTGAATCTTGGGGGTGCGCCTGCTGGTCCTGCTGGTACTGGGAAAACAGAAACAACCAAGGTGCGTAATTTCCAGTAACTTTTGAGCTAAAGGCTAAAGCAGTCATGGTGCCAGGATCTGCCCTGTAAGGGGGCCAAGTTCCACTGAAATGAGATCCGCTGGGACGACCTCTTGCAGCAATCTCAAAATTTATCTTTGCTATCTTCAAAAAGTCATGTGATTAACTTTTGAATTTCTTTCAGGATCTTGCAAAAGCTTTGGCAAAACAATGTGTTGTGTTTAACTGTTCAGAGGGACTTGACTACAAGGTGAGATGATTGAATTGAAATAGTTCAGTAGAGGTTTTCCTCCTCTTTGTGCTACAACAATATAGATAGCATGCTCCCTACTTTATATTAGGTAGTTTATTTGCAAGTTTATGATGCATGCTAGTTTACTTTCCTAGGGGGTAAATTTCCGTCTTATTTGGCGCTATCGACCACTCAGGCAGCTCTTTTTGTCATTTTGTAAGGGGGGATTCCTGCACATATTTTCAAAATGGAAAGTTTATAGTTACGGCGCTTTTAGGAGAAGATTGTGAAGCCTGATAGCTTTTGTTCATAATTTTGCTTATATTATGGTGTTCACAGTGTGTTTTGGCCTGGAGTTGCGCTACTGGTGCCTAAAATGGTGATTCCTAGCAATCAATTTGACAATGACTAATATTTGTGTTTTGCAGATGATGGGAAGATTTTTCTCAGGCTTGGCTCAATCTGGTGCATGGTGTTGTTTTGATGAATTCAACAGAATTGACATAGAGGTCTTATCTGTCATTGCACAACAACTTTTGACCATACGAAATGCTAAAGTTGCCAGGGTAAGTCCAGGATGAATTTTTCCTTACCGTCTTTTTCTTTAAAGGATCTTGTTTAACCAGCAGCCTTTGCGCGTAGATTTCTATTGAGGCAGCAATTTTCGTAGACCACAAAAATATTGATTTTCATAAAACAGAGCACGCAAAGGACCATGGTTGGATAATAGCCTTCAAATTTCTTTATCGGTACTTTTTTATGTTATTTTAGCAATAAACGAACTTGTCTTTTTTTCACAGGCCGCCCGGTTTATGTTTGAAGGCCGTGAAATCAGACTCATCCCAAGCTGTGCTGCTTTCATCACCATGAATCCTGGATATGCAGGAAGGACAGAGCTGCCTGATAATCTCAAAGCATTGTTCCGGCCTATGGCTATGATGGTGCCGGATTATGGTATGATAATTTATGCTAATTCACTTCATACATGCAGCTTTTACTCAGGTGTATTTATCATACAATGTTAGACATGTCTCCAGACTTGAACCTACAGTACAAGCCTTGTCTACATTAAGATCGCAAGAATTTACAAGGATTCTTTAGAATTCTCAACCAACTGATGAAAATGTGTGAGATGTGAGATGTGCGAAAGATCGTGAACATTTTTAAATAACATAAATCGATCTTGCAAGGTCTCGAGCTTTCTACTGAGCTCTCGAGCCCTCCAAGGAGAACCGAAATTGCACTTCTTCGTTGTACGTAAAACTCTAAATGTATTTACAAGATAACATTTAATTTTGTGAAATCTAAGATCCTCTTGCATCTGATGCTAAGAGCTCATCTCTAGTAGATCTCACAAAATCCCGTACCTCTGTTAAAATCCATCCAATACCACTTCATTTATTTCTCGTCTTATTTTCATTTACAATCCTTCCTTAAGCTCTGATCGCTGAAGTCAGTGCTTTCGAGAAGAGCCTATATCGTACATTTGCATTGCAAGCAAGATAAAATGTATTTTTATGAGATCTAAGATTCTAACGAATCTAATCCTGAAAGATCATCCTTCAGATCCCATACCGATGCGTTTATTTCTCATTATATTTTGATTTTCAATCCTTTCCTAAGCCCTGATTGCTGAAGTCATCTTGTACTCAGAAGGCTTTGAATCGTCTCGCGTTCTTGCACGTAAGATGGTCCAGATGTATCGATTGTGTTCAGAACAACTTTCACAACAAGATCATTATGACTTTGGTATGCGTGCTGTCAAATCTGTGTTAGTAATGGCTGGAGCATTGAAAAGAGATAACCCAACGCTGCCTGAAAATGTTGTCCTGATCAGAGCCTTGCGGGACAGTAATTTGCCCAAGTTTTTGGTTCAAGATGCTGTGCTATTCAGGGTATGTAGTTTTGCAATCGTAAAATGAACATTTTGTTTCCATGTTCTGTGACTTTGTATAACCAAGTTCTCATACAGTATACTTAGACTTACGGTAAGAACCCTTTGCTTCATTATACAACTGCAAAAACAACCACCCACCACCGCCAAAGTCGATTCGATACCTTGGTGCTAAACTTTGGAATACATTACCGGTGGAACTACGAAATGCTCCATCACAAATATCCTTCAAAGCAAAACTGAAAATTTACTTATTGAACAAGGTCAACCAATGAATCTAAGCTATTTTGATACTTGCACAATTTCTATTGTATTATGCTATAAGCAAATTCAAATTGGGGGGGGGGGGTCTCTCCTCGATTAGTTTACCTATTGAGAGGGCTCCTCTTTCAAGTAATTCCCTGCATAAATTCATCTTGTTTCTCTTTTTGTATTTGGATATTGTATTAATTTTCTGTATCAGTGTATTATTTTTTTGTAATATTGTCTTATATCTTTGTAGTTTAGTTATTCGTTTGTATAGTTAGGATGTTAAATTGTATGTAGCGGAATTTTAATTATATAAACTGAAATTGAACTGAAACTGAACCGCTTAACAATGCACAAACTCTTCACAAACCAGGGAAATCAATTTTGTACCAAAAGAACGCATTGCTAAGAATGCGAAACAAAACGTCTTCCATGTACCAGTTAGGGCTGTGAAAATGAAGTCTTTAGATCTCGGCACAAGAAACTCACCCGGTATATTTCTTGTTACTATACGCAGTTTTAAAGTCTTTGATCAACGTTTGTTTTTTGAAGACCTTGTATGAAAATAAATTTCTATTCATCTCATTGAGCACATCTTATTGCCATGAAGTCATACAGTGTTGAGGCATAATTTTTTTAGCTTTAAGGTTGACGTTATTCTCTTACTTCTTTATATATAGTCCATCCTTCAAGATTTGTTCCCTGGTGTGGAAATTCCAGACCATGATTACGGTCTCCTGCAGTCTGCTATTGAAGATGGGATGGTTGCCAAAGGATTACAGGTGATTTGTTATTATGCTACTTGATTCATGTATATCATAGGATGTAATTGATGGAATAAAGCTATGCCAACTTTTCATTCAAAGCTTGGTCCATTATGTAACAGCGAATATAAAAATTGGGGGACTGGTGTTACAACTGAATTTTTACGATTTTTCGAACGCTTATTTTTCGATGGACCTCTTAAGCTTTTTATTTTTGCGATTATTTTAAAAATATGACATTGTTTTTGTTGTTATTCTTAGGCCGTGCCAACAATGGTTAGCAAGACTATTCAGTTGTATGAAACAATGATTGTGCGACACGGTGTCATGTGTGTTGGGCCGACTGGAGGAGGAAAAACTTCGAGTTATGAGGTACGTTGATATCATATTAATAAACAACCATAGGCGTTAAGAAGCGCGATAGTTGTTGTTCCTGCAGCAGTTTTTCCCTCCCTGTTTTTCTGCGCCCCGTTTTCTTTGTATCCTTGTGTCCTGCAAATTTGAGTGACAGTGAACTGAAGAAAAGAACCTTTTTCCTCTTTCTCCTTCTCCTTCCCTCACACAACAACAACAACCTTCGCGGGTACACGGACACAGGGAGGAAGAAACTGCTATAGGAACACAACTACCGCACTTCTTAAAGCCCATGAAATAACATGATGCCATACTCTTTAGACAGAATTCGATGGAATAGAATCACAACCGAATCCAGTTTAGACAGAATGCTGCTTGTATTCGAGTATATGGTAGAATGTAATATGTCTACCATTGATTCAACATTATGTGTGCTAGCACCGTTACGTATGTTTGGAAAAATGCCTTATTTAGCAATTTGCCACAGGAGAAAAATGTGGAGGAATTTAAATGTAGCAATCTTTTCATCTTTCTTCAGGTATTGAAAGATGCGTTGTCAAATCTTTACAAAGATGGAATTGAGAATCCGTTTTACAGACCAGTCGGCACGTTTGTCTTGAATCCAAAGGTAAGCCTTTCTATTAGACACGTACATAGCTATACGAACGCAGAGTCAGGAAAGTATTACGGTCATCCGGTCACTGACCGTGAGGAAGGTTTCTGAAAACAAAGGAATAACTTATGCAACGCCCTAAACACACCCATTTTTTCAAAAACGAGGAAGGTTCCATCAAAAGCATATTTTTTCCAGAGGAAGACTGAGTACTTTTCTGGACTCTGTACGAATGATTAGGAAAACAGAAATAAAGAGAAAATTAAGACAGCAATCGAGATAGATAGATGGATGGATGGATGGATAATCAATTCTCTAACAATGACACCTATGGCGACAGTTTTCTCTGTTATTCTTCATTAGAAAGTGTTTTCCCTATGTTTATATAACCGTTAAAGTAACAGAATTAATAGTGTACTTTTGGTAGCCGGCCCAGGAAAACAGTTTCCAAGACCAAGAGATGTCACCGAGCCAGACTTGGATAATTGCATCTTTTGATTTAAGCATGATATTTAACGTTTAGTGGAGACTGGCTTCAAAATCTTAAAGTTTCGTCATTAGAACTAAGGTCTTTCCAAAACTGGTAAATTACTAGAGGCAGATTCCATGGCTAGAATTGATTTAGTATTTCATATTAAACTCATTGGTACGCTTTTGTTTTATTTTCAGTCTATCACAATGGGAGAACTGTACGGTGAAGTCAACAAACTAACGATGGAATGGAAAGATGGACTGATGGCCATGATGGTCAGACAATGTGTTCAGGTAAGCTATTTTCCAGTGCTGTTTCAAACTCATACTCATCCATATAACATAGTGAAACGTGAAACTGTTTTAAATAAAAGGAACCTTTTTTCCAAATATTTCATCTGACATAGACCCCAATAAATTCTGGAGTTTGTATGGTTTTAAGAACTATAGTTTAAGAACACTTTTAGAGATGAGGATTTGTTTTCTTTTACTGTACATTTTGAACATTATTATATATAGGTTTTAAATATTGTAAATAGGGTTTTATAGTTTGATTTGATTGGTAGTTTGTTGATTTGTTTTCTCCCAGATTCCAATAAAATGGTTTTATCGAAGGACCCCTTGAAAACCAGCTTATGCTAAAGAGTAACGCTCCTTAAAAGAGTTAAATATGAAATATAAATATGAAAAATATATGTATACAAATAATCAATTCTTTTACACAGGAAACAAATGACAATCACAAGTGGATAGTATGTGATGGTCCAGTAGATGCCTTATGGATTGAGAACATGAACACGGTTCTGGACGACAACAAAATGCTGTGTCTTGCAAACAGTGAACGTATCAAATTGAATAACACAATTCATATGTTGTTTGAAGTTCAGGATTTGGCTGTTGCATCTCCTGCTACAGTTAGTCGGTATGTTAGGATTAATTCCCTCGTTTACTGTAAAGAAAACGCACGGGCAGGGCCTGATTAATCAAATTCTCCCCACAAGAGGGCTGAGGGCCAATCTCGTCCCAGAGTGAGTTCGTTGCTCTACTTCTACTCTGGGATACAAGTGGCCGTTCTGCAATTTGATTGGCTATTCTAAACTAATAGATAACACAAATTATTTCTCGCAAATTTATTAATTATTCGAATAACAACAATGTAATCTAGTCACTAAGCAACAACCATTACAATGTTACTCTGTTGTTTGGAATCGAGGTCTCATAATTAGCGTTACCATGCCAACCGCAAATCCATAATGGCTGCTAATCCGCCCTTATTTTGGGCGAATTCGTGCAATGTGTACCAGGGTGTTCACTCGGCTTCGTGATTGGGGTATGGCGTAAGAACACCCTGAGAACGAGGTTGGCTGAGGGCATGATCAGTCTCTTCTTGATGCAAATCAAATTGCAATCGAATTGACCTCTCCACTTGAATATAGGCCTGCATACAATTCTATCTGCACAAAATGCCAGCAAGCATAAGTGATGCTCTTTCTGTTGGTATTTCTTGCTTCAAAGTATGACCATAGAGAAAGACTCTCGTCTTCACGAACACACACAGAAACGTATGAAAGTTGTAGTGACATTCTCTGTCGATGCAATTTCGGTTTCTCGTCTTAAAGAACGCCGGTTAACCAGCATCCTTTGCGTTCGCGCTTTGTAGAGAATGTTGTCATATGAAAATGACCGCCGCAGTCGAAAGGCAACAAACGAAGCGCGCAAAGGATGCTGGTTGATTGGCGCCCTTTAACTGTATTTCATATTTCATCAATCATAAACCAAAAGCTCCTTTAAATAACTTTATAGATATAATCAAGATTTTTAAAAATTAATGTTTCCCTTTATCAGAAAAAATCATATTTCATCAGATGTCTTGCAGTTTTTTTCTCATAAATACTTATTATGGTGGTTATAATAATTAATAAAACTCAACTGAAATACAGGCAAGCACTGTAGATTTATGTTCCTCTTGTCATAAAAGCAATACCCTAGAAAATTAGACTTTAGTAATCGAAGTTAATTGGCTGTTTTTGCCTTGTTTACTAATTGGAGTTGCTCTAATGATGTGAATGCTTTGATTCTAACAGTTGTGGTATGGTTTACTACGATCCTGGGGATCTAGGGTGGCGACCATTCGTTCAGTCTTGGATGCAGAGGATTGGGGGTCGATACAAAGAAGAAACACAGGTTCGTAACAGAGCCAGCTTATTTAACAACATATCTATATAAGACTACACTTGTCAAAAGTAATAGGCAGTGGTAAATACGTCCATCTATAAATAGAACAAAGAAATACCCACGCACTCTTTGTTTCCTAGCTCCTAGCTCGTGCACGTGGCAATTTCAGCAATTTCAATACATTTTCACTCTTGCCCATGCCCTTGTTCATCAACACACGTTTTAATTCCGCCATACCGATTACCTTTAAAGCAGCTCTTCGTGTCCCTGTTTCGTTTGATTTCAACAAATAGATTCCGAGAAGCTTTTCCTAACTGAGTAACATAATCACGAAGAAACTAAAGCTTGTTTGTGTTTATTCATCGAGCATTGACCTTTCATTGATATACCGGGTGAGTCAGAAAAATGTTTAGACGTTTGAGAGCCTGTAGCTCTTAATCCATTTATCAGATGCCTATAAACTGATAATAGCTGTGTAGCTAACATATCAACTTAGATAAGAAAATTTAGTTTGTCAAAATCGGTCGTATCGTTCTCAAATTACAAGCGATTTTATAAAAATGCTTCATCTAAAAAAATTTCAAAAAAAGGCCTAAAATCTTCGATCAAATCCTTGATCATTTTTCTGACTCACCCGGTAGTGCACTAGGGGACGGTGATTTTGGCGTTTTAAAAAGTTATTTTAAGCTCCTGTCTATACTATTTGTCTATACTATTTACTATACTACGAAAAACGAAATACTTTCTATTTGTAGGAATACATGATGAATTTATTCGAGACATATATTGACAACGGACTGAAGATTGTTAAAAAGAAATGTATACAAGCAATTCCACAGGTAAATTCTCTAAATTTCAAATGCACGAGAGTTTGGCCATTTGCAGCTCACTCTTCCCCGAAGACCTTGCCAGCAGCTTGCTGTGTTTTCATTGTATGAACATGATATTTTGTCCTTTTAAGATGATACCTCGTACTTCTGTTATACTGCTGGAGAAAAGGGCTGAAGAAATTAGATCAAAATTTGATTCATTTTTACATGCGGCCTCTCGCAAAATCAAGCATTCTTGTGGAAGGAAAAAGCCTAATTTCGACAGAATTACTTCTCAGGTCTAAGCTAGATCCTTGAATATTATTATAGCAGTTTTTAAATTGAGTTTATGAGCAGTTTTTCGTGAACCTATAGGCTTTTAAATATCACCGGTTATATAACTCACCCGGTATTACCTCCTTTTAATGACAGCTCTTCTATCTTTACGTCAGGTCGACATCAGCAAAGTCAGCACCTTATGTTCATTGCTAGAAAGCCTCATATTCCAAGATGGAGGCCCCCCTGATCCCAAAATGGACCCTGCAAGACTACATCCGTTGATTTGCACCGTATTCGTGTTTTGTTATACATGGGCCTTAGGAGGCAATCTTGTCGAGAGCAGCATTGATGTGTTTGATTCTTTGTTGAGAGAAATGTTCCAAGATAACAATGAAATTCGGGTAAGTCCATAATTCTAGTCCAAATAAGTCTGCAGTTTGTATTATTGGTTTTATATAGGTACTGTACTTTGGATCTTATCTAACAGTATGGCTGACTGTCATCAACGGAGGGAACACAAAAGCAACACTATTACTCCTATTTCAAATGTCGAAAAAATAATAAACCACGCTACAACCTTCACATCTACTTGATTTTGGTATCGTTGGTAAACAAAGGATCTGCTGTTTTTGAAGCAACCACTCTTTTGACTTTCTTGTGCCATAAATCAACAACTGCTTGTGAGATCGATTCAAACAAGGTCTCAAACTCTAAGTTGAAGTCTATATGCAACTACGTAAAAATTAGGCAATTTATTTACAGCTCCTCCATAGCAGCCTCACAAACAAGGCACAACTTTATTGGGACACTCTTTATATTCATTGAGAAAACTCGGCTTTTGTAGCTGACTTGTAGGAATATGTTTTATGAGTAGTTCACGATGTTTCTTAACTTCTTCGTGCTTTTCGTTTTAGCAACCAGCATCTGGAGACATGTTTGGTTATTACGTGGATCTTGATACAAGAAGATTTGAACCATGGGAAAAGATTGTTCCTTCCTTCCAATACAATGCAGGGGTAAGAAATTTTGTATGTTGCTAATTTATTTATTGGTCTAATAGTCAAGACTCTAGCTTTATCTCGCAGAATGCATCTCGCAGAGCTTGTATTTGTTAGCCGTGCAACACAGAATAAAGGAGCATGGTGATTTGAGTTGCAAGTTGCTGTCCAAGCTTTCTTGATAATGATAATTCTCTTGTGTTAACACAGAGAGAGCGGTGATGTCGACAGTATTTTGTTTCCGGGAAATTTCGAGTTATGTGTCATGGCGCTTGGGGAGGCTTTCGATCGTTGTATCCATTCATTTAAGATATGACACGTAAGCTCTCCCTCAGCCTGCGCGCGCATAAAAAACATGTTTGCCTCTTGCTTGTTAACACTTCAATAGTTTTTTAACGTCGTAACAGTGTTTCCTCAACATAGATTATGTACCGAATTACAGTAACTTTAAACTTTTAGAATATCTTATTAAGTTCATTTTTTCAGACGCCGTATTTTGACATCTTGGTTCCAACCGTTGACACAGTGCGTTTTGGTTATCTGATGGAAAAGCTTCTCTCCGCAAAGCGTTCCGTTTTGTATACAGGCACAACTGGAGTAGGAAAGGTGAGAACATCATTGCAGATTTCTGAACTATCTTAGTACTTAATTTCACATTTCTTTTAATTTTTGGTAGGCCTATAGTTGAGACTATTATCGTTTAGGCGGGAAGAATAGATGATAGTGCTAAAGATGGCGGAATATTTTGTTGTTGCTAAGATCGTTTTCGTTTGGGTTTGCATTACTTAGCTATGATTTTTTTCAGGAAACAAATGTTTTTTTGATTTTCTGTTTCTGTCCCACATATAAATTCCGCTGTTCCCTGTTCTATTCTAACTTGTCAAATCTTAGAAAACTTTCACCTCCGTTGCAACTGCCTTAATATTAAATTTTGAATTGAATCACAGTTATGTTGGGCTCTATTGTCCTTCAAGCAATGAAAGGCTAAAAGTCAATTCAAGTGAAATATGCTATCTATATGAGAAAGAAAATTTATGATTTCGTTTCAGTCTGTGATTGCCCGTGGATTGTTGACAGAAATAGCCGACAAATCAGACTATGCTCCAGTCTTCATGAACTTCTCAGCACAAACAAGCAGTATGAGGAGTCAAGAAATGATTGAGTCAAAATTGGAGAAAAAAAGGAAAAATATTCTTGGTAGGGTTAAATTTTCGTATTGGAGATTTTCTTATAAAGGCAATATAATGTAGTTAAGAATCTGCAATTTTGTATGTAAACTTGTTCAGTTAAATTTTTGTTCTTGTTTAGGTATGGATTATTTATTTTTTACCTCAGAACTAATAGATATAATAGAGCCCATAATTATTATTATTATTAATTTATATCGTTACGATTTTTCACATTTTTAGTTACTTTTTAAACTTGAGCATGTTTAATCAAGCCTTCAGTTANAGAAAAAAAGGAAAAATATTCTTGGTAGGGTTAAATTTTCGTATTGGAGATTTTCTTATAAAGGCAATATAATGTAGTTAAGAATCTGCAATTTTGTATGTAAACTTGTTCAGTTAAATTTTTGTTCTTGTTTAGGTATGGATTATTTATTTTTTACCTCAGAACTAATAGATATAATAGAGCCCATAATTATTATTATTATTAATTTATATCGTTACGATTTTTCACATTTTTAGTTACTTTTTAAACTTGAGCATGTTTAATCAAGCCTTCAGTTAAAGCATAGTCAAAAGGTGATAATTTCTTCCAAAAATCTATCGTGACATATTTAGTTTACTATGTGGTTGCATTATGTATGAAACGTACTTGAACATATAAGATAAATGCAATAAGTAATCTTTTCCCCAGGTTATGTTTCTTATGACTTGCGTGAAGATAATTTTATCTCGTTGTTTCCAATCAAGGTGCTCCTGTTGGCAAAAGAGTCATCATCTTTGTCGACGATTTAAACATGCCAAAGCTGGACACATACGGATCCCAACCGCCTATCGAGTTGCTGAGACAGTATCAAGATTTTGGTGGCTTTTATGACCGGGAGAAACTTTTCTGGAAACAACTTCAGGTAGGCTTAAGGTATTAAGACTCTGTTGAGCTGTTTCAGCTACAACAAGGAAAAACTACAAGACTACAATAATTGGTATACAATAAGCAGTAAAGTTACATTGTTGAGAGTACTTTTGGAGCATTGTGTTTGTCAGGACCTTGTATCTCCGAAATATCCTTGAGAGAGCGATGTCAACAAATCCTCCATTCGTCTATCCTTAAATGCCAATCCAAGTTTATTTGCCAGCTTTAGACACCCTTAAATGAATGCTAGTTACAGCTGGCTGTAACTCACTGGAATACAAAATCTCAGATCCGTTTCTTGTTGTTTGTAATATTTTCAGAACAATTTCAATTTAAATTGCTTAAAGATTTGTACATGATTTTACATTTGAAAGATATCTTTCTTGAAATATTTTAAGGACTGTTAATGGTAAGTAGAGGAATTTTTTAATGAAAAAAATTATCGAGCAATTAGTTAAAAACATTGTGATCGCCCCTTGATAGTTAGGAATTGTTTAATGTATTCAAAATAACTTATTTTTATTCGTTACTAGTTAACTTGGTTGTCAAATTAACCTTGTGGTTGTAATTTCTTTGTAGGATGTAACAATCAGTGCAGCATGTGCCCCCCCTGGTGGTGGAAGGAATCCAGTCACACCTCGATTCATACGTCACTTCAGCATGTTCTCCATCCCAACTTCAAGTGATCATACATTGAAACTCATTTTCAAAGTAAGCTCATTTAGAATTTCAGTTTAAATCGTTTTAAATTTTACTTTTACACTGTAAAGGTAGCTTGAAGAGCCTGGGTTCATTCATTACAGAATCCGAGCAGACAATGCCATCTCACCTTAAAGGCTTTAAAGGGGCAGTCAGACGCAAAACGCGGGTAACAGATTCTGCGTGGCCCTACCCCATAAGTATAGGCATAAATGCCAAAACATGTTTACAGTACCTTTCTCTTCGTTGTAATTCCGACGAAATTAATTGAGCAGCTTATTCAGTATTGTTCGAGGAGGTTCCATTGACCGTCTTACCAAGCATCATATATCTGACTCAAAAACCATGTTCTTCAGTTGGTTTTGTGCCAGCTTTGAATTGTAAATCTTCTCTTCACAGCTTCAATATTCCTCCGACAAGATCGCTATTTACCATTTTCAGGCATTTCCGATCAACGAAATAGCTTAGCAAATACATTAAATTAACATAGACAAACAATATTTTTCAATCCAATTCGCAAGATTACTAATAACGGCTTCGAAGGGGAGAGATTAAAATATGCGGTTATCTTAGTCAAAATCTCCATTGACGAGTCGATGCTTAGCCGAAGCATTTTCAGTTCAAATGTCCCGCGCAGCCTTACGTCCAACAGCCCCTTTAAAGCTATTCGCCGAAAGTAGAATAATTTGGGGCTTATAGAGTGGATAGTTGTACTGGCTGAAGTAGCAGAAAGATACTTGAACCCATTATTTTATGCAGATAGTCGAGTAATGCTAACGATTCGGCCACCTACGATCATCACTTGTTTAGAGAGGAAGTTATCATTTCGTTGAAACTTCATTGAGTACTGCAGTTGTTAGGATTGTTAAAATATGTTCGTAAGTTCTAAAGGTAGTTTGTTTATTACATATCTACTAAAAATTGCTGAATTTTGCGTATCTAACAGGTTTATGTTTTTACAGTCTGTCTTGAAAGGCTTCTTACTGGACTTCCCGGCTGCTGTCAAAGACATGGCTGAAGCTATAGTCAGTGCAAGGTACGTTTAGCCAAATTGTCTTTGTCAGTTTTACGAAACTATTTCCATCCGCTAAAAAGGCTTGTAATGACTCCTCAGTTTATAGACATGATCCGTTTTTCTCCGTGGTAAACAGTATTTGAACAGTAATATTTCTCAATGATTATAACCCTTAAAGTACATGAATGGAGATATACCTAGCGATCTAGTTTAAATATAATAGAGAAGAGGGGCATGTATCACTTAATGTGCTATTTCTTGACCATCTATGGAGAACACTTCCTTCCTTCCGTTGTCATGGAAATCTTGCAAATAGCATATTCCTTTTTAACCCCTTTCGTTCGCTTTAATGAAAACTTGTCTAATGTATTTTTTATCTGTTTCTTAGCTGTATTTAGCTATCTTTAGTTTTTTTAGCTATCTCTCTCTCTTTTTCTTTCAGTGTTGAAATCTACACACAGATGAGCACTGATCTACTTCCAACTCCTGCGAAATCACATTATGTCTTCAACTTGAGAGATTTATCGAAATGTGTTCAAGGTTTGACTAATATGTTTATAAAACCGATATGTCCCTGCAATGTGTGCCAAGATTAAGCAGAATTGACCCAGTGCAAAGCTATAGGCTTAGTATTTCCTAGGTGGTGGTTAAGACTTAAGAAATTTAAATGGCCAAGGACATACAATCACTTCCTAGAGCTACACCAGAACTAGATTGTGTTATCTTTTCCAGAGCAAATCCCGCTTTATAGTGAATGATCAGAATGATAGGGCTACAGAGAATGATAATATCGATATTTATATGAGCCAGCATGCAAGACTCACGAGACCAGAGCTGAGCAAAATCGTATCTATCTCTTAGGAAACTCACGAGAAGTAGCTGCTCGCAACATACCGGGTGAGTCGGAAAAAACAGTCCCCGTTTGAAAGGCCACTGCTCCCTGGATATCAAAACGATAATATTGACAAATACATTGTGTAATGGTTGACATGTTCAAATATGATTTAAAATTTACCTGACTGAAATCGGCCTCTCCGTTTTGAAATTGTGAGCAATTTTCTGGAGAAAGCCTCTTCAAGAAACCTTCAAAACAGGCAAATTTTCCAAATATTTCTGCCTTCCAGCAATGACTTGCACACTTGCACATGCTTTAGCACGTGTTATCCTCTTGGGAGGATAAAATCTCCGAGAATATTGTTGTTATGTTTCCAGGGATGGCACTTTCATCCNGATATAAAAAAAAAATCTTTAAAATGGTTGGTGTAAAATTCTATGATCCATTTCTTTGAAATGAATGACTTGAAAGAAACTTTAGCATCTTTGCTAAAATGCTACCGATAAACTTGTCAGAAATCTGGAATATTTTTCGAAATTCAGCGTATGTTATATTTCAACTCTTTTGAGGATGTGACGTCATCAAATTTCTAAATCGTGAACCAGAAGAGTGAAAGACTTGTGCTCGATACCATATTGTAGACATTCATAAACTATGGTTTTCTTGAAAATTTTTCTGCTTCTCAGAATTTTTAGAAATTACGATGATTTTAAATTTTCTTCAGAACTTTTCTTTAATTCTTAAAAAAAGAAGAAAAACTTTATTATTCTGAAAGATTGAAGATTTCTGAAAAGTCCAATTTTAGACTGATAGCAAAGTAGATAAAGTTCCTTTCAAGCCACTCAATCAAACGAAAGATGAAATAGCAATTTACACTAGCCTTTTAAAGTATGCTTGTCCTTTCATGCGTTTATTTTTCTGTTGTTTGATTTTTATTTCTTGATATTTCAGAGACGCAGTGTTTGCTCACTTAATAAACCGCGTCAGAGAGAATCTGCATGTCGTTTTATGTATGAGTCCGGTTGGTGAAGCATTTAGGACACGATGTCGTATGTTCCCATCTCTTGTAAATTGCTGTACTATTGACTGGTTCTCTGAGTGGCCAAGGTAAGCTAGCTATCACTGCTCCTCAAGGATCATGTTTGTTTCCGTTGATACTTATAATTTCTGAAAAGCTTTTTATTAACATCTAAAAAGAGGAAATTTAGACGAATGCCTTCCAACTATCATTACTGTAATTGTGGTAGGATTTGTGACAAGTGAAGGCTGATGAAAATTAAATTACGTGCCCTTTCTATATTTTTTAAAAGTATCTTAGGAACTAACTTGTTGAATATATTTTTAGAAATGATGTGGTGATAACGTGATTTTCTCATTTTTCCTTGCAGAGAAGCCTTGCTTTCAGTTTCGCAAAATTTCTTCGAAGAAGTTGATTTAGGCGAAGACGGTATCAAGGTCAGTATAACAGTCAGATGAATTCTTAAATCTAAGTCAATGATTCTGCACATTATTGTTGAAAAAATCTATATTCAAAGCAAAGCCTTGCAGTGTGAGCAATGTCTTCAAGTTTCTTTACAGTGAGATCTTTATCAAGGATTTCTTTGCTACAAATTTTTCATTTCTAGATTTCTTTTCCCGTTAGGCTAAGCATCTTCCTTGCCTCTTTTACTATATTTCTTTGTAGCCGCTTTATTGATTATACTGTTTGCCAGGATTGAGATTTTATTTGTATGAAATCATTTGAAATCATGGTACAAGTTTTGAAAGTGTGCGTTTGTGGTTTAACAATTTTAGGCACACTTTCAACTCCCTTGCGAAGAAAGTAAAACAGGCAAGGAATAATCTTGTTCAACAAGCAGTTTTTACTAGCAAATGCTTTAACCTTTATTGTTTTGATTTGGCACAAAATATCTAACTATCTATTTACTTCTCTTTGCAGGAAAACATAGCAGAAATGTGCGTGGAGATCCACACAAGTGTTACCTCAATGGCTGAGAGGTATTACAACGAACTGAAACGTCGATATTACACAACACCGACGAGTTATTTGGAGTTGATCAATCTGTATCTTTCTATGTTGGAAGAGAAAAGAAGGTCGGTTTCAATTAATNGAATTTAGATTAGAAACTTCTTTTTCATGTTTTTTGGGTGACCTACAGTAAGCAAATAATTTGTGAAACTCACTAAATTTTGGAAAGTTGGTTTTGATCTTGATGATACCTTTTTGTGCATTTTTGCAAATGGCGCAACCAATCTAAGAATATTATTACAGTGTTTAGAAAAAGTTATACAGAATTTGTAGGAATTTACATTTTTCAAGAGCTACTTGATCCACGAGCATACTGCAAAATGACAATAATCATAATCCAATCTTTATGACACATCACCACTTAATGAACTTGTTTGTATATGTCCTTGATAAATTTCTGTTGCCATGTAAGATTTTTGGTAAAATAATGCTCACAGAGAAAGAAAGTTGTACGTAAACTTCACGTATTATGTCGCAAAGACCAACAGTCCTTATGTCTTGCGAATGATTATAATTGTACGCTTTCACTTTCATGTATGAGGACATTTTTGAATTTTTTTATGATTTTGCTAAATCCAGAACGCTGATGCAGAAAAGTTTGAGACACATCCAATAATCTTTGGTGACTTCATGAAAATGGGAGCAGGCCCAGAAGACAGGATGTATGAAGAACTATCAAATTTGACAAAGCTGAAGCAAGTTCTTACAGATGTGAGTATAGTTAGAGCTTTAGATAATTTACACAATTATTGCTTACGGAGCATAATCATTGATTGTACAAACCTTTCCTCCTTGCGAAACCTCTGAAACGCTTTCTAGAGATAGTGGGACCTAAAATTTGCCAGAGGATTGATGTGGCAGATACGTTCTATTAAACTAGTCAAGTTAAAACTAACCCTAAAAGGTAAGAAACCAAATTAACAGGCGTGCATAAACCATGGGATCATGGGAACAAAGTTCCCAGGCAGGTTTTCCAAAGCAATATTTTGCAGGCAGTTTTTTTAAATAGTTCTTTATGAAATGTAATTGTAGTAAGTTTCCAAACAAATGTGTGTAAAAACTTACTGTTTGATACCTGCACTCTTACTTGTTCTAGTAATAGGGTTCTCTACCCTAGCTGTACAAAACTGATATGCAGGCAGATTTTTAGAGAATTTCTACCGCTCCCAGGCAGGTTTGAACATTATGCACGCCTGCAAATTAAATTGCTGCTGTTACGATGAAGCCTCCATTAATGGATAGTTCCAAACAATCGAGGCTTGTTTGCTACGGGCATGATCATGGTGATCCATAGTTACAAATGTCCGCCAATTGAATCTCGAGCAAATGACACTTCCTGCGAACAACGGTCCTTTTCTGTTCTAAAATTTCTGTTATATGGAGATCCTTCTCCTTGTTGTAATAGTATTACATGAAGTACCAGTTGTGTAATGTTACATGAAGTAGTATACACGTGCAGATTGTAGAAGTTGGTTGACGTTGACAGAACAAGAATGGCCTTCGTTTCTGTCTCCTGTCTCTACCAAATAGATCTTATTACATGGTGTCAGATGTAAAAGGCTGTGAAAGGAAGTTACAGTATGGCTGAACAAATTCCAGCACCTAGGCCATTGAGTCTTGAAGGCAATAACCTTGCAGAAAACTGGAGAAGATGGCGACAACAGTATGAGTTGTACATGACCGCTACGGAAAAAGNACGAACTGAAACGTCGATATTACACAACACCGACGAGTTATTTGGAGTTGATCAATCTGTATCTTTCTATGTTGGAAGAGAAAAGAAGGTCAGTTTCAATTAATTTCCCTGCAATTATTGTCTTATTGTGGGATTTTTGTGCTTAAGAACAGGCAGGTTTGGTAGAATGTTCGAGAAAATTCACTGTCTAATAAATTTTCCGATTTAAGAGGGAATGTATTGCCGGATTTGTTGCAAGCATTTACTCACGGTAGCCCTTCAGCTTGTGTCATTTGTCGAGGAGCTTTGCAATTCCTAGACATAATGCATACTACAGTAAAACTTTTGACACACCCATTTATCTTGCATCGTTGGTTGAAATTCTAAAATACGTTTCTACTTTTTAAGACAGTCATCTAGATTCAGCTCGATCTAAGGGAGCGCGGCACTTGACATTTCAATTTGTTAACCTATAGAAAATTATTCCTTTCACAGGCAATTGGTAACGGCAAGGGATCGTGTAAAGAATGGCTTGAAGAA
The DNA here is from genome assembly GCA_004194415.1 of Aurelia aurita. NCBI lineage: Eukaryota > Metazoa > Cnidaria > Scyphozoa > Semaeostomeae > Ulmaridae > Aurelia > Aurelia aurita. The sequence goes on along the minus strand of REGM01000223.1, from coordinate 100,018 downwards.
GTTACTTGAAACAAATGAACTTGTTGATACAATGCAGGTAAATCTATCACGCCGATTACAGTCAACAATTACATTATTCTGGCCGTAACTTTCTTGTGCCAACTGCAATTATTTTTATTCTTATCTTTCATATCTTCCGCATATCTGTTTTTGAAATTTCCTTATTTTTATATAATTTTCGTATTCCACGATGAGGGATTCTTCCTACAAAAGCCAACATCGTATCAAATACATCTTTGAAGTAGATTATCACAGTTTTTTTGTCTCATCGCATTAGCCATCAGTGATTATTGAAAATTTATGTCCATAATATGAAATTTTCACCTACAAGTGTGCTGACAGTTTTTATTATTTCAAAGGTTGAATTGGTTGCTTTAGAGCCAGAACTTAAACAGAAGTCATTAGACACTGAGAAATTGATGGAGAGGCTGCAAATTGACCAAGAAGAGGCTGACAAGGTAAATTATTTCTTAGTTTCAAGTTCTTAAAAATGATGCCTCTTGCCTTTTGCGTGTACCAAACTATGCAAAATTGATTTTGTCTAATTTTATGTCCCTAAACTGGGAACTTCCTTATGTTGTTGAAGTTGTAAGATTGTAATCTGTGTCCTACAGGATGTGAAAGTCTTGCCTTTGCTCGCTTTAGGTCAGGGAAGTTGTCATGGCAGATGAAACAGCAGCACGTGAGAAAGCCAAAGAAACGGAAGCCATCGCAGAGGATGCTCAAAGAGATCTTGATGAAGCTTTGCCAGCTTTAGACGCTGCAAATAAGGTACTCTTCTTCTTCTTCAGCTCTTGAAGGGGGCTAAACCATCACTAAACCTGTAAAGAAAGATGTTCCTTTTGCATCAAGTACAAAATGCATCCATTTTTTAAACAGATTTCCTCTTTAATTGGCAAATTCAAAAGAGATACTGGTAGCTGGATTTATTTTGGTGGATGGGATAATGCTACTTGAGAAGTCACTGTCAGAAATTCGCTTATTTCTTAGCAACCTTACAGCCTATGAATGTTTTATTTGTTTGACGGTGAATTATAAGGAATCATCTTCGAAATATCCCAATTATTTTGCATGCAAATGAAGAATCTGTGATAAAATAGTCTATCAAAGCATTACAAAATCAGCTTTCAGCTAGAAATACTGACGTTATATCCTGGGAAATAGCAGATATATTGAATAATGTTTTTTAAAAGCTATAGGGAGATGAGTTTGTTGTACATGTGCCATTTCTTTTATGACGTGTTTAGATGTTTATCTTTGGTTTTGTTAGGCATTGGATGCATTAGACAAAGCTGACATTTCAGAAATCAAGGCCTTCAACAAACCACCAGAAATGGTTCAGACTGTGATGGAAGCTGTCTGCATTTTACTTCAAACAAAGTGAGTAATATCATTTAAAACTGACTTACGTGTCCCTCCTATGAAAACGACAAATGGGCAGAAATCATTCTCGTATCGTGGTGCGCACCTTTGGAATAATCTTGAACTTGAGGTCAAGCAAGCACCCTCTCTATATGCTTTTAAACGTCGTTTATGAGTATGACCATAATGTATTTATTTCTAGATTTTAGTTTTGTAATTAGGTTATTAATTTTTTAGTTTTATATGTATGTATTAAATTGTAAATTATAATTGTTTTTGGCACCGCCCCCTGAAAGGCAGCCTTGGCTGACGGGGTTACCGTGGTTAAAGAATATAAAATCAATCAATCAATATAAAATCAATTGTTTCGAAATTTATGCAGGGGATTGAATACTTGTGCAACTCGATGTTATGACGTATTGGATGCGCGCGCATTTTGCGGAGAAAACACAATTGGATTTGCAACAGTTGTTTACGTAATATTTTTTTCAGGAATGCATGTGCATTTTTTTCGCGGGACTGTGGACTGGTGTAGTAGATATGTGTGAAATTTCAATCGTTTGCCACATCACTTTCAAGTTTGGCTCAGAACTTTTTTCAATGCCAAATTTTGAGGCCACCCCTCATACCTTATTCTTTTTTAAATTCTTACATGTTCGCTTGTTGCCAAAAGGATGCTCTTTAAACAACAATTTATGCCTAATTTTTTGCATTTGCAGACCAGACTGGCCCTCTGCGAAGACGCTTCTTGGCGATCAAAATTTCCTGAAAAGATTGGTTGATTTTGATAAGGTATGAAGTTTTTCATCGATTGAAAATATCCTCGCTAAGCCTTTTACGATAATTTGATTCCATTTTATTTTGTCTCATCTTGATACCACTATCTTTTATTAATTTCTCTTCTCATCGCAGGATAATATCCCAGACCAAATTTTGAAGAAATTGAAGAAATACATCGACAATCCTAAATTTCTTCCAGAGATTGTGGAAAAGACTTCCAAGGTGATTTTATGTAGGAAATTTGGTTTCCAGTTTTTCTCCTGTCTAGAACTTTATTCATACGATTTCATCGAGATTGTTTCCTCTGTTCCGCAAGGCTCGGTCAAAGTTCCTTGTCTCTTTATTCGCTTCATTTGATGAAGGCTGTCAGCCTCTTACTGTCAGCTCTGCAATTTGTTTGCCAAAACTTTTCTAGAAATCCTTGGAACAGCGATGAAAATATCCGATCTTAATTGTATCATAAAACATTATTTTTACTTCTTGTTATTTAAGTTCTAAAATTGTTCTTTTAGGCCTGCAAGTCAATGTGCATGTGGGCAAGAGCTTGCGACTTATACGCTAAAGTTGCCAAAGAGGTTGAACCGAAAAGACAAAGGTGTGTATGCAATCTTAGTAAAATTTCTTTCAAGCTCCTTTAATTTTTCTTTTTTCTATATTGCTACCTAGCATCCGAAGGTAGTTTTTAGGATACTGAGAAGCTAAGCTTATCGAGCAATGTCCTGGTCCTTCCTTTCGATGTGCCCACACCTCGCGATTCCTTTAGCCTGGAATTACAGAGAGTTGGCGACTCTCCTCACTCTACGTAGCAGGTTCGACAGGGCAGGGACTCGAACCACCAACCCTCAGGTTGGTAGTCAAGCGCGCTACCGTTGAGCCATCCCCGCTTATAATTTCACTCCTCTTATATCCTTTAATTTCACTCCTCTTGCAAAGTTTGTCGCAGAACTCTCAGGATTCTGCAAAAAAATTAGACAGTGTCTGTTCTTAGAGAATGTTCGCCTGTTTTGGTGGTGGAGCCATTCCCTATTCCCTGTGGTAGACTTGTCAAGAATATTTTGTGATTTATCAGCAATGAACATACCCTTTTAAGAGTAAACATGAAACCGCCAAGGGCCTTCAAGCTCCTGTAACACTGAGCATCCAAGCCCCGATTTAACTCTCAAATCATGATGTGTATATTCCTTTTAGGCTTGCAAAAGCTGAATCCGAGTTGGCAGCAACAATGGCTACTCTCAAAGCTAAGCAAGACAAACTGGCAGAAGTTGAAGCAAAGGTAAAATGGGAAACAGAGCTATGAAATCTTACCATCGTTGTGTCTTGATGGGGCTCCTTTTGTACGACTTTTTCAGTTGTAAAGTTTCTGAAGGCTTTCAGAGCTGTATGTCCANTATTGCTACCTAGCATCCGAAGGTAGTTTTTAGGATACTGAGAAGCTAAGCTTATCGAGCAATGTCCTGGTCCTTCCTCTCGATGTGACCACACCTCGCGATTCCTTTAGCCTGGAATTACAGAGAGTTGGCGACTCTCCTCACTCTGCGTAGCAGGTTCGACAGGGCAGGGACTCGAACCACCAACCCTCAGGTTGGTAGTCAAGCGCGCTACCGTTGAGCCATCCCCGCTTATAATTTCACTCCTCTTATATCCTTTAATTTCACTCCTCTTGCAAAGTTTGTCGCAGAACTCTCAGGATTCTGCAAAAAAATTAGACAGTGTCTGTTCTTAGAGAATGTTCGCCTGTTTTGGTGGTGGAGCCATTCCCTATTCCCTGTGGTAGACTTGTCAAGAATATTTTGTGATTTATCAGCAATGAACATACCCTTTTAAGAGTAAACGTGAAACCGCCAAGGGCCTTCAAGCTCCTGTAACACTGAGCATCCAAGCCCCGATTTAACTCTCAAATCATGATGTGTATATTCCTTTTAGGCTTGCAAAAGCTGAATCCGAGTTGGCAGCAACAATGGCTACTCTCAAAGCTAAGCAAGACAAACTGGCAGAAGTTGAAGCAAAGGTAAAATGGGAAACAGAGCTATGAAATCTTACCATCGTTGTGTCTTGATGGGGCTCCTTTTGTACGACTTTTTCAGTTGTAAAGTTTCTGAAGGCTTTCAGAGCTGTATGTCCATAAACGTAAGAAATGTATGTAGACTAGACATTACCTTGTTCGTTTTACGAGCACTATGAAAAATCGAGAAATAGAATTTCGAGCTGATTCGAAGTTTTTCACATCCCTGCCAAATTGTTTAACATTCTTTTCTGAAAAAGCAAAACTTTTGTAGAGTATGTATTTATCTATTTTTAGTGTTCTTAAAACATAACGGCAACCTCTGACGATCTTGCGACTTTTGATCTTTATTTTCTTTGATTTTTAAATCTTATATCTTCTTTATTCTACGAAATCTAGATTGCTGCACTCCAAGCTTCTTATGATCAAAGCATCGCAGAAAAAGATCGATTGACAAAGAATATCGCACAGACAGCAGCAAGGCTGAAAAGAGCGTCAAAACTCACAACTGCCCTTGGTGATGAACAAGGCAGATGGACTGAAAATGTTGCCGTATGTAGAGTACTCTTTATCTGAAGCTTTAAGGCTCTGCTTAGCTCAAATAGGGGCATATCCTTTACCGTAGGCGCCATCATGTGAGCCTTTATAGATGAGGATATTTTAGAGGGTCGTGTCTAAAAGAGGGAGTGCGCCAAGAGTGTTTTGAATGGTCCTTGAAGACAGATATTGTTAATTCAAAGGCTATAGAATTCTGGGAGGGGATCTTTCAAAGAGAAATAGCTGATGTACATTTGTCTAGCTTAGGTCAATGGGTTGACTTTTCTTTAACGGACACACACTTTTAATTTCAATAGCACCGACTTTTTATGGAGAATGCATGTGTTTAGATTGAAAGTAAACAAGCGGGAGTTTGAGGACAGAAGTTTTTGACCAGAGGAAAAGGCTATTACCGTTTCCTACTCCGGATAAAGACCTTGCTCACGTCATGTTTTCTTTCTGTAAATGCGAATCATTCAAATTTTGATGTCATTTTGATGTTTTCTATCAGTTATATTATTACCTCTCTTTCCAGGCATTTGAAGTTGACATTGGTAACGTGGTTGGTAACGTGTTCGTTGCTGCTGCTTGCGTGGCATATTTTGGTGCTTTTACAAGTTTATATCGCCAAGAGGTAATTGCAGCTTCCAGTCTACCTTTTACAATGTCAACAGGTCAACATATAGCCTCACTGCATAAGACCCTCAACTTACGTTCTTCTCATTGAATTGAATTGTTGTTGTTGTTGTCGCTGCAGTGAGTTGTAGTTGTAGCGTTAACAGTTCAGTCAACGAGCGAACCTACGACATGTATTGAGTCTGGTCAATATTCCATTACATAATTCACCATCGTCTAAAGTTTTTATTTTAATACATAATTCATAACATAATCATCTAGCAGCTCCCCTTCCTATCTTCCAGGCAGTTCCACACCAAACCATNGTCTAAAGTTTTTATTCTAATACATAATTCATAACATAATCATCTAGCAGCTCCCCTTCCTATCTTCCAAGCAGTTCCACACCAAACCATCCAAATTTTCTCTAAATGCTGGACTTTCGTCGTCATTGTACCAGCCAGTTGCGATTTGATGGTGCTAAACTGATGAAAATCTATGATATATAAGGGTTAGACCCACTGCATGGTTTGGTGTGGAACTGCCAGTCCCCTTCTTTTCTTTAACCGTTTGTATGTTGTCTCTCTTTTTTTTCTTTTCGCTTGGAAGTTGGATTTGTAAAATTGTAAGTACCGTTCTTGGTGGAGGCCAGATGACTCCGTGTCTTCCTACGCCAAGAACGGTACGGTATTTGTATATTTATATTAGTTAGTTTTAATCTATTATGAATAGAAAAAAAACAAAATTCTTTATTAATCATCGTTTGCAATTTTTTATTCTAGCTTGTAACTACTTGGGTTGATCGATGTAAAGAAGTTCAAATCCCTGTGACTGCTGATTTCAGCCTCATTCACGTGTTGGCTGATCCATTCGAGATTAGACAATGGAATACAGACGGACTGCCGAGAGATACGGTTAGTTATTTTTTTTTTTAATACGAAAGATGGCATTTTAACTGTTGATATATGATCCATGAAAAGATACAATTTTGAAATACACTGTGTCAAAGGAACAGCATTAGTGAACAACGTTTTTGAACATTCATTGTACGCAAAATTGGACTAAACGTTCGAGTTCATACTGCAAAGGTTGATCTCATTGATGAGGGTCATTTGGGGGTTCCAGTGAAAAAGGAAACACATCCCAAACGCAAGTAAATGTAAGGAAGCAAGGAAAAATTTTGAAAAATTTATAACAATAATATTTTATTTATTTAAGGTTTTCACCATGTTAAGCTAATTAAAATTTGAATACAGTGGAGAACTTGAATTGTCATCAGGGTTCAAAAATCAAAACAAGAATTTTGTTTTCAATAGAGATAGGTTTTCTACAATACAGGGGTTGTTGGAGAATAAGTAGCCCCCTAAGTGATTGCTCAAGAGTCCAGAATAGACGTCCCACCCCATTTATTAATGTTCGTCTCAAAAAAGATGTCACGTAAGATTTGCGATTGCGCAAAATTACTCATGCAAAGCACTTCAATTGTTGTTATTCGCGGTCATTTTCATGTGGCATCTAATTTGAGACTAGACTTGGCCCAAGTCTAATTTGAGACGACTATAGTTTTTTTTAATGCACTCAAGTCATCCTTATTCCAGACCCCTTATTTATTGGTTTCGAGCTTTTTTTAAACATGAAACATGTCAAAACCTATTTCCTGAAATGTGACTCGAGCTTTATTTTTTGTTTTTCATGGTTTTTTATGATTCTTAAGTTGTTTTGATATTCTTTGCAGTCGAAAGAACTTATGCGTTTCACCTAATTACAGTAAATTTCCACCTACCCCGTCTATTCCGGACTCGAGAGTAATAGTTCAAACCCTTCATGGATTTATGAAATCAAAGCTGTTTTAAAACCAATCCATTGAAACGATAGGAGTCCATCCTCCTTTTACTGACTATTATTACAATTAAAATTCGTTACTTGCAGGTATCAATTGAAAATGCAGTGTTAGTAACACGTGGTCGTCGCTGGCCTTTAATGATTGACCCACAAGACCAAGCAAATCGATGGATCAGGCAAAAAGAAACTAAAAACAATTTAAAAGTCATCAAGCTAACGAATCCGAATTTCCTACGAACATTGGAAAATTGTATCAGAATTGGTATGCCTGTTTTATTGGAGGAAGTTGGCGAATCGTTGGATCCATCGCTTGAGCCTATTTTGTTGAAACAAACATTCATTTCTGGTGGAAGAATGCTTATTCGTCTTGGAGATAATGATATTGATTATGACAAGAATTTCAGGTTGGTGTCATGTGTTTTAATCGATCCTAGTTTGTGAAGATTTGTGATATCTGCCTCGTTAGATATGTATGTAATCACTAGCTATTTCTATCATAATTGTTTGCGTTTGAAAGTCCTTCCATTTTGGTCAAATTTTTCCAAAGAGCCTCATTCATTTCAAATTAACTATGATTTCAAATTCCTTTGCAAACTATCTGGGTCTATTGATTAATGGGACCATTTACCAGATACCTGGCTTGGTAGATACTTTTTAGGTTTTTTAGGTAATAAAGCATTTTAGACAATGGTATTTTAGAAGCAGGCATTCTTGTCCAATTCAAAAACTTTGTAAGATGAATTGGCATGTTTCGTTTTTGACTTTGAAAACTAAAATAAAAAGTATTCAAAGATGAGCAAATACAGCCAATTCTAAAATACTCCATAAAGCCTAGAAAATGCTGATTGAAATTTAAGGGAGCTAATAAGAACATCTTAAGAAACAATGGCTTCTCAGATGAAACTAGTGAAGCTCAAGGATACCGAATAGGAACCTTAGTCAGAAATGTCCAGAAATATCGAGATGAGAGATTAAGCAAGGCGTAATCTGCTAAAATAAATTAAATTAACTGCTAAATTATTTGGTAGATGGATTCTGCAATGTAAAGAGTGCCCAGAAATTATTAGCTGCAATATTGATATGGGGATTTTCTCTCCAAAGGTTCTACATGACAACAAAGATGGCAAATCCACATTATCTTCCAGAAGTTTGCATCAAAGTGACTATCATTAATTTCACTGTCACCAAATCTGGACTGGAGGATCAGCTTCTTGGGTAAGATTCATATGAGTCATACCCTTAAGAATTCGTTTTTTATCGCATGGATATTATGCGAATATAGCCCCCAGATTTAGAAATAGTTCGAAATTAACTGATTATTTGTTACTCTGAAACCAACTGATATTGTTAAACAGCAACACCGTAACGTCGCTTGTGAAATATCAATTTTTTTTGTAGATATGTGAATGCAGCTCCCCATCTTAGAAGAGCAATGAAATTAACTATTTACCGATTATACCAAAATATAATTCACTAAACAATTTTTAGCAGCGTAACCCTGTTCGTAAAGTACTGTTTTTGCAAAAATGGCACTTTAATGCCCTAAAGAATTTATTAACCGCGTAAATGCTCCTTAGCTATTCGTTAGCAGTGTAACCCTGCTTGTAAAGCACTGATTTCTCTTTACAGAGGCGTTGTGCAAATAGGACCTTCAGGATAAAACGTTGTCTTAAATGTAACATGTTGATTTTCTTGCAGGGATGTTGTGCGAATTGAGCGTCCTGACTTGGAGGAACAACGTAATCAGCTGATTGTTAGAATCAACACTGACAAAAATCAACTGAAAGCAATCGAAGATCGAATCTTAAAGCTACTATTCACCTCAGAAGGAAATATTCTTGATGACGAAGTTCTGATCAACACTCTCAACGAATCCAAAGTAAGCTCATCTGCTCAAAGAGATATTTTCTTTAGTTGTATCTTTGAATTGATTTAGTTTGATGACAGATTTCAAGGGGTCAATACTATTGGTCGAATTCTAATTTTTTCTAGACTCCAAGAATGAAAACTCTTCCCAGAATTCTTGTTGAAATCTTCATCACACGTACACAATCAATTTTTGTTACATTTCCTCATACCCTGGTTTAGGGCTATACCAGATAAATTACCCTTTCAAACTTCGTTCCTGATTTGGTATGTTCATTAGACTAGAAAGATAGAAGGGTGGGGTTTTCGCGAAGGACTGTAATCGTTTACACGGAGACACGATTTCTGGAATCAAAATTTCAATAGAAACTAAACATCCAACGTCCCAACTTCAGTTCATTAAGACATGAAATTCTTGTTCCCAAAATGATCTTTGATTCGACCCAAACATGCTAAAATCTGCATTGAATGACTGACAAAAATATAGCATTCAATTAAGGATTCAATTTGTTAGGCCTCTAGGCTTTTCCAAAGCATCCAAACAGTCTTAGAGGATATCACTATATGTTTTACGTGAATGCTTTAATGTATGTCTAGCACCACAGCTCATGTAACGTTGAAGCATTTTCTTTCAGGTAACATCTGGTGTCATAACAACCCGTCTGAAAGAGGCAGAAACAACAGAAGAGAAAATCAGTACTGCTCGGGAGAAATATCGTCCGGTTGCAACTCGTGGTTCAGTCATGTATTTTGTAGTGGCATCTCTTGCTGAAATCGACCCAATGTATCAATATTCTTTGAAATACTTCACACAGGTATATGCCAACTTTGTTTACCTCATTCCTGTCCTAGTTTTTGTAGCATTGTTGTAAACTTCATCCGATATAATAGAGAGGAGAGATGGTTGTCCACATTGCGAGTTTATACTAGCTTTGCTCTAGCTATTCGCATAATAATTTCTAAATTACTGGGTGAATCGAAAAATATCGATGTTTGTCAAAATGTCCTTTCACGAATAGTGCACTAATTTCAGTAAACTGTAGATTTATAGTAGAAAAGCTACCTTAGAATCAAAAGATTATTTTGGTTAAATCTATCCTATTATTTTAGAGTTATTGGAAATTTTTTGTTTTCGACCTTTTTTTGAATTGGCTTCAAAATGAACTCGAAATTATGACCAAATTTTGTCCTGTTTGCAGCGTAGAATGATGAAAACTTTGTGGTTTATCTGCTACGAGATTCACATATGTTTACGTGAAGAAATAAATATAATACCCCATTCACACTGGCAAGTTAAACCAGCTTAAAATAAACCAGGTTATTGAATGCTGTGTTCTAATTGGTCGATCCAACAAATCGAATGCATTTGATTGGCTGAAATTTAACCTGGGCTAGATAAAGCTGGTTTAACTGCTTCAGTGTGAATGAGGTATAAGCAATTTGTTTTTCTTCCTATGGTCATGTTCAGTGTCATTGTTTGAAGCTGGGAATAAGATCAAATTTTATCGACATTTTTGGTGCCGTTTAAAGCAGATCCAAAATCCTTCTTTAATTTTTCTTCCTTTTTTATCACCTTTAGTTATTCAACACATGCATAGAGAATAGTCCTGCCGCAGAAGATCTAGGTGAAAGGCTGCAAATACTTTTGAAGAATTGCACTAAAACTGTTTACGCAAATGTTGCAAGGTTAGAACATTGTGAAGTTACTTGATATTGTCTCCATAAATGAAAGCTTTGCAAAGTCTTTCTCTTCTAGGTATTATTTCCTCCTTTGGCATGTCCTTGCTTGTAAGAAATGTTAATAGACATGCTTTAATAATATTGGAGGAATTAAATTACATAGGGTTATATACCATGCAGCAAAATCTTTGTTGTTGAGGAAACAAATCTGCTTTCATCGTTAGTCTTGGCGGCCGGCCGTACGAGCGGACATTTTCCAGATGAAATTAGAAATAGTGCTTGTCAAAAAAGGTTTGTTTGGTCGTTTGGCCACCCATCAAATATTGCTCCCCAAATTTTTTGCTGCTGAGAAGCACAAACGTTTCCAAATTTTTTCTTAAACATCTCGAAGAATGTTGATAGGGCAATGTTTGATTAAGGTTATAAAATCGAAAGCATTGCCTGACAGGTAACATCAAGTAGAACTGACTGACTGATTCTTAAAATTGTAAATGGTAAAAATTAAACAAGCACCAATATCAATTTTGGATTTCCTTCTTTACAGAGGTTTGTTTGAGAAAGATAAGCTGGTCTACTCATTCATGATGTGTGCTGATTTGATGAGACAAAGAGAAGAGATTTCTGATGACGAATGGAATTTCTTTCTCAGAGGAATTGGTGGAATCGAAAAGGTGATTTTAATTTTCAGTCCTTGTGGGATTATTATTGGGTAAATATGCAATTTGATTAAAAAATTGCAGTATTTTTGCACCTTAATCGAGGCATATAACAGTTTTCCCAGAAAGAATGTTTGCATTTTTTGGCCGTACTTGTGATCTCTCTACGGCTACGTGGTTTTTGAAGTTAAGACTCCAATGCACTGAGAGAACTAACCTTAAACATTCATATTTTGAATGAAATTGCCTGAAGCTTTTAATGGCACATTTTTATTGCTACGAAAGCCGTCTGTGCTTCAGCGTAACTGTTTTTTATCTGTGTTTCAAACATTAAGACCGCTGATTTGATTCCTTGAAGTTTGATTATTGAATCCCGAAACTCTACGGTGGAATCCAAATTTTTCCTCTTCCTGTTAAGCAGTAATTATTTGGTTTTCGATAAGCAGATTTTTTTATATATCTCTACCTAGCATCCGAAGATCATTTTTTAGGACACTTAAGAATGAAGCTTATCGAAGCAGTGTCTTGGTCCTTCCTCTCGATGCGATCACACCTCGTGATTCCTTTAGCCTGGAATTACAGAGAGTTGGCGACACTCCGCACTCTACGTAGCAGGTTTGACAGGGCCGGGACTCGAACCACACACCTTCAGATTGGTAGTCAAGCACGCTACCATTGAGCAATCTGTTGGACTAATTATATCTTGCCTTATATGCGGTCGAGTTAAATGATTTTGACGATTCGTAATTATTTCCTCCCTATAGGATTATCCTGCAAAACCTGATGCACCTTGGCTATCTGAACAAGATTGGAAATCTTGTTGTAACTTAGAGGTAAGAATTTCTGTAATATTCTTTATTTTGAAAAAATTAGATTGTTATTGAGTCTGTAATAAGAGTGAATTTTGAGAAATTTAGAAAATTAGGGCTATCTTTAAAATATGGAATATGAAATTATGGAATGATGGAATGATGGAATAGCAAATATGGAATGATGGAATGGTAAATATGGAATGGTCAAATATTTTCGAAACTATGTACGATTTTCATGTGAAACCTTCTCAGATGTGTGCAAACAACAATTTAAAATTTCTCTAAGTTGAAAATCCAAAAGTTCAAATCAAATTGAGAGAATTATGGGAGCATTCCATATTTCAGAGATTGGGGGCACATCTGAGAAGGTTTCAGATGAAAATCGTACATATTTTTGGAAATATTTGACCATTCCATATTTACCATTCCATCATTCCATATTTATCATTCCATCATTCCATTCCATAATACCATATTCCACATTCCATATTTTAGAGATAGCCGAAAAATATGACCTTAACTTGCACAATGTGGAAATGACAATGACATGCTTGTGTTTTGTTTCAGGAGTTTGTTCCTGCATTCAATGGATTGAAAAATCTCATTATGGGGCGCTACATCCGCTTTCGTCTTGGAAAACTGAAGGTAAATGAGAAATCAAAAACCTTCTTCTTACCTTCCCTTCTTTTCTAGAAAGACTGCAAGTTTCAAAATTCTCAGTCGAATCATCCGTAGTTGTATATATATTTATATATATACAGATGAACACAAAAATAAGACGACTTGGAGTTTCTCCTNTACCATATTCCACATTCCATATTTTAGAGATAGCCTAAAAATATGACCTTAACTTGCACAATGTGGAAATGACAATGACATGCTTGTGTTTTGTTTCAGGAGTTTGTTCCTGCATTCAATGGATTGAAAAATCTCATTATGGGGCGCTACATCCGCTTTCGTCTTGGAAAACTGAAGGTAAATGAGAAATCAAAAACCTTCTTCTTACCTTCCCTTCTTTTCTAGAAAGACTGCAAGTTTCAAAATTCTCAGTCGAATCATCCGTAGTTGTATATATATTTATATATATACAGATGAACACAAAAATAAGACGACTTGGAGTTTCTCCTACTTTTATTTTTTATTCTCTTCTATTCTCTACGCGTTTCGACTCTAAGGTCATCGTCAGGAGAATGAATATTTACATGATGGTATGACCCTTTTATACCTTTTTAGCGGTCACGTGATTTAAAAGGGGTCACGTGATGCTTAATTGGGGTCACGTGGTGCTTAATTGGGGTCACGTATATATATATATATACATATATATACATATTTAATTACAGACTAAATAACTATCGCTCAAGAATAAAATCAACGCAATACGACAAGCTCCTTCTGGTAGAAAAACATTTCAAAGAACAACATCACATCTTTACGAGAGACGCAAGGTTTACAATAATCGAACGAATTGAAAAAGAAGATGTCGACAATATGACAAAACTACTTGAAACCCACGAGGATAATTGGATTAAGCGACTGCAGACTCTTACACCAAAAGGTTTGAACAACAAACTCAACCACCCCGACAAATATTAACAACAAAATCTTCCTGAAGATCAACAGATAGGCCATATTTTTCCGTTCGCTCATTTATGCAATACTTTGTTTCCCTGTGGCCTATCATTTCCACACATAAAACGTAACATTAAAATTCAATTAAGGATTCATGTGACGCCATATTTGGCACCACGTGACCCCAATTAAGCATCACGTGACTCCTTTTAAACCACGTGACCGCTAAAAAGGTATAAAAGGGGCATACCATCATGTAAATATTCATTCTCCTGACGATGACCTTAGAGTCGAAACGCGTAGAGAATAGAAGAGAATAAAAGATAAAAGTAGAAGAAACTCCAAGTCGTCTTATTTTTCTGTTCANGATGTCGACAATATGACAAAACTACTTGAAACCCATGAGGATAATTGGATTAAGCGACTGCAGACTCTTACACCAAAAGGTTTGAACAACAAACTCAACCACCCCGACAAATATTAACAACAAAATCTTCCTGAAGATCAACAGATAGGCCATATTTTTCCGTTCGCTCATTTATGCAATACTTTGTTTCCCTGTGGCCTATCATTTCTACACATAAAACGTAACATTAAAATTCAATTAAGGATTCATGTGACGCCATATTTGGCACCACGTGACCCCAATTAAGCATCACGTGACCCCTTTTAAACCACGTGACCGCTAAAAAGGTATAAAAGGGGCATACCATCATGTAAATATTCATTCTCCTGACGATGACCTTAGAGTCGAAACGCGTAGAGAATAGAAGAGAATAAAAGATAAAAGTAGAAGAAACTCCAAGTCGTCTTATTTTTGTGTTCATCTGTATATATATATATATCTTATTGCGATTATTTGTTGTTTTTTCTTCTTTTTATCCAATAAGATAAAGTGCCATGCCATTACACCTTAAATGGAAACCCAGCTTTTTTATATTGCTGTTGGCACATTCTTCAAGAAGTTTGGATTTAGTTTAAAATGGCTGTCTTATAACATCCAGTAAAAACCCGCATATAAGAACCTACCTTTTTCAAACCAACCTGTTTTGGTTCTTATGTAAATGATAACATTCATGAAGTTAGGCTGTAGGTTCTTAATTAGGTTCTTAAATCTTCTCAGAAAAGTTTATTTACAAAAGTTTTCAGTATTTACTTTAAAGACCCACTGCTAACCATGATCCTTTGTGCGCCGAATGAAAAGCAAGACAAAGAGAACATAGGCCAGAAGCGACTTTCACATCATACGAAAGTCTACTTTGGCGCCACAAAGGATCATGGTTACCAATAAGTCTTTAATATCAATATTCTTTTCGTTTGTCATTTGATTTAATTTGTGATTATCCAGTGCTCACTGAATCCAAAAAAATGGAAAGGCTACACAAATGGAGGGACATCGAAGGAGGAATTTGAAGATCAGCTTACTTCATTTCAAAAGTTGATTCTTGTAAAATGCTTCAAAGAAGAAAAGGTTAGATTTACCATTTAAAGCATTAAGATGCTCGTCAATTTTATAGGCTTTGAAGAATACGAAATATGGTTTTTGATCTTGTTGAGACTATTTATTCCAGTCACTTATTTAATATCACTCTTGTCGAAATCTGGTGGACATACAGAGACATGCATTTTAAAATGTTTTGCTGTGAAAATTTTCCCTTGCAAATGACTTGGAAAGTGAAATCAAGTTCAAATATATTTTATTCCACTTTTGTAGCTGTATTTGTGAGGAAAACGGTTTTTTATAAAATATAAAACTCTTGACTTGAAAAACTCGCTGAAGTGTTCGGCACCGTACACAAATTTAGCCAAGGGTTCTCTGGAGATAAAGGTGTAAATACTCTGCTATATGATCCTTGTACAGATATTTCTCCTTTGTATCTTTATTTAACTCATAAACAAACCTGACTGTACACATTTAACCACTGAAGGCAGATGTTTTGCTTTCATCTAAAAGAAGAAATATTGTGAATAGCCTTTCAACACATTCTTATCGTTAGGTCACATATGCTGTAACGGAATTCGTCTGCGAAAATCTGGGTAAATCATTCGTCGAAAGCCCACCTACAGATCTCAAAATCTTGTATGGAGACATGTCACCAAATATTGCACTCGTATTTGTGTTATCAACTGGTTCAGATCCGATGAATGCCTTCCAGAGGTTTGCTAAAGAAATGGACTATATTAACCGGTGAGTGTACGAATTTTGTAATATATTTGCTAGATATCAGTTCACTTGACTTTACGATTCTTTTCTACGTGATCCTTTTAGGATTTCAGAAGCAATGAAATTCAACAACATGTGACCATGATCTAATTTTAATCTTTCAGAGTGCAAGCAATCTCACTTGGTCAAGGACAAGGTCCAGTTGCAGAAAAGATGATATCAACAGCAGTAACTGAAGGAGATTGGATATTTTTACAGGTGAGGAGTTGAAATTTATTTAAATCCTTGATTTACAGGGTGTAATTGTTGTCTCTTTATGTAACTGTTAAACTCATATAAAATCCACATTTATAACCCCTAGCCATCAACACATGCCTCAAAAACGTAATAACATCTTCCTTGAAACTCAGTGGCAGAATTTCACAATATCTTACATCACTATTCTACTATGAGGCAAGAAACTGTTCAAGAAGCCTTTTTGGATTTCTTTGCTCGTTAAGGACCAAGATTTCCTCTTCAGATGTTAGTTTTTAAACAAACTGCCGGAGTTTTTCTTGATGCTACGAATACGTATTATCTTGGGATGCTGTAAATTGCAATATCAGAAAACCTAATGGCTGTAAAGATTGATTCAAAGTAGTTAGTTTACTGAATGATTGATTGATTAATTGATTGGTTGATTAGTTGATTGGCTAATTGATTGATCGATTGATTGATCAACTGTCTGCCAAACAAGGTCGACAGTTTTGTCCTTAAAGACCCATTGCTAACGATGATCCTTTGTGCACCGAATAAAAAGGTAGACAAAGAGTATTTAGGCCAAAAACGACTTTCAAATATACGAAAGTCGACTTTGGCGCCACGAAGCATCATGGTTAGCAATGGGTCTTTAATTTGAAATCATGCCAACATTTTCCATTGTAGAATTGTCATTTAGCTGCGTCTTGGATGTTGTCCATGGAGAACATAATAAAGAAAATTTCATCTGGAGAAACACAAGTCCATCCTGATTTTAGGCTCTTCCTCAGCTCAATGCCTACAAGCGTCTTTCCAGTCACTGTTCTACAAAATAGCATCAAAGTTACAAACGAGCCACCGAAAGGATTAAGAGCGAATGTTCGCAGAGCGTTCACTGAGCTGTCTACAGATCCATTTGAGACACACAGTATGTATATTTACAAAGTACTGTACCCAGTTCTAGCTTTGATAATCATTGGAAATTTATCATCCCTCCTAAGCCGAGTTTCCAGTCAGTGGAATTTTCCGAGCGGGTGGAAATTCTTTTGTTTACAACAGAAAATGTCGCTTCGCAATTGAATAGAAATTTTAAGGTTGAATGACTTTTGATTGTTTAAAAGTCCGCCCGCTCGGAAAATTCCACTGACTGGAAATCAGCCTCTACAGCTATATTTTTCCCCAAAACTCTTGCCACAGAATATTATTGCACCAAAATTAGGCAACGAAGTTTTGATTAAATCAATATGGATATGGT
This sequence comes from Aurelia aurita, assembly GCA_004194415.1. Classification (NCBI taxonomy): domain Eukaryota; kingdom Metazoa; phylum Cnidaria; class Scyphozoa; order Semaeostomeae; family Ulmaridae; genus Aurelia; species Aurelia aurita. Next base: position 82,638 of record REGM01000223.1, on the reverse strand, counting down.
ATTAAAAGAACAATAGCATTGTACCAAAATTCTATGCGAATCCCTGTTTCTAAAAAGCTTAATTAAGGCAGCAGGCCCATACTACCCGACCTTTACCAGAGCAAAAAGAACTTTAGAACTTTTCGATTTGCTTAGCAGACTGCTGAGAGACTAGTTAAATTTAATTAAGTTTTCCACATATGTCATTTTTAAAAGAAAGTGCCTTGACTTGACAATTGAATATAAATTTACTTTTTCATCTCCTTATCTTTGTAGCACTTGGAGTTACATGGCGTCGTCTTGTTTTTGGTCTGTGCTTCTTCCACGCTGTTATCCAAGAAAGAAAGAAATTTGGACCACTTGGCTGGAATATCAAGGTTAGTCCTGTTTACTTCCGATCATCCAAATAAATTATGTTTATTAGATGATCATAGATTAACGCGTCCGATATTGTTGATACTACATCAGTCTTACTTTTCAACTGCTTGTCTTTTAGATAATTACATTCTAGTTAGTTTTTTACCATTTGATCAAGACTGCCTTTATTGGCAAGAAAACACAAGCGTTGAAGTTGTTAAAGCCACTTGTGCAGTCTAAATCTATTTTACTTGAAGTTAGATACCACTTTATGTTCGTTGGTTTTCTTTTCGTTTTATTTTATATCTGACCTTCAATTTTATGACCTATTTGTATTTTTACTCAAAATGTTTATCGATACATTTTAGTATGAGTTCAATGATTCCGATAGAGAGTGTGCTTTGGACAATTTGAAAATATTCCTACTTGATGGAAAGATTCCTTGGGATGCTTTGATATTTATCACCGGAGAGGTAACTGGATATGTTTTATCTGTTTTATATATATATGTTTATCCAGATTATATTTCTCACAACAAAACTTGGGCGACGGACCTTACCTGTTTTATGTCAGTACTTAATTATTGCAAGGTTCCCTACAATCTTTGCCAAAAACAACTTGAAGTACACACTAAGTTTCCCCTTTTCCTTCTTGCTGATTGTCTAAAATATGCAAATTCAACTTCCCTTCCTGTTGCCCCCCCCCCCTCGAAGGATGTTGATTCGCATGTCTGGTCAGCACATACCCAGGAATACACTTTATCTGTTTCGTGGTGTCAGTCGTTGCAGTGCAGTATTATATTGAACCAACATTTCATAATGAGGTAGAAGGGCCTCAAATCAACAAAAAAGAGCAACAATTCTTCCCAAGGGGTTTCTGAAGAGACTGAGGCTTCCAGAGTCAGACTTTTTACAAAGATCTATAGATGTAATCCATGCACAAATTTTGTCTAACCGTTTTTGTTTCTTACGAACTGCGTTTGATCATTTCACTTGCTAGATTACTTATGGCGGAAGAGTGACAGATGCATGGGATCAAAGATGTCTCCGAACAATTCTCAAACGATTCTTTGCACCAAATACTTTGGATGATGGTTATAAATTCTCAGAATCAGGTACCTACTTTATAATTTAAGTATCACTCTGTGAAAATTTAAATTGGTTTAGACTCTTTCAAAGACCTATTACTCACATGCGCTCGGATTTAACTACATCCTCACCGGAGTGCGACAATTACCTCACTCTTTGATTTTGCAGAATCCCATTCCAACCAAAATTCAAAATACGTAAGAAATAGTTCCACAAATTGTGTTAAATTTTGGTTTTTGGCATAATGAGCTAAATCGTGCGTCACTTGGAGGGAGTTGAAAATAACGGATCCACGAATGAAAACATTTAGAGGGCTCATAAGATGATTTTTTCTGGAATGCCCATGCATAATGTAACTTTTTGTTTACATATTTCTTTCAAGCATATCTTTAATTGATTCATGACATCAAAATGCCTGTTTGCTTTGTCGAAGGTGTTTATTATGCCCCGAGTAAAGAAGTCCTGGATGATTATCGTAAATACATTGAAAATCTGCCATTGAATGACGAGCCTGAGATATTTGGTATGCATGAAAATGCAAATCTTGCTTTCCAGGTAAGCTTTCTTCAACAGTTTGTTGACATTTTGAAAGAGGAGAGGTCATGACTTAGAGGAGTAGAACAAGTACTGGGTGTCCCAAAAAAAGTATACAGATTTGGTTGGGTCCAGCGATGTGAATTTAGCTTTAATCAATGGCTAATCACTCTCAAAATGTTCCTCTGTAGTTAACTTGAACATTGATACCTCGTTTGTTGGTATTGGTGCTTTGAGAGCAGACGTATCAATCTTGAAAGCTCAAATTTGTACCCACGTGCAAACCAGAGCTTTGGCCTTTTGGCCTAAGCAAATTCTTAAAGCACATCAAAATTGAAAACTGAAATCAAATAAAAATCAAAAAAATTGCCCAATAGGTGATTGGGCGATGACTTCTGGCAAACAGAATATAATAAGATCTAACATTATTCAAATTTTATCTAGGCTATCACTGATTTATTCGCTGTGCCTCAAGAATTTGTTTAATATCTTTCGAGGTTAATATGTCTGCTTACAAAGCACCAATACCAACAAACGAGGCATCCATGCTCAAGTTAACTATCGAGGAACATTTTGAGAGCAATTAGTCATCGATTAAAGCTAAATTCACATCGCTGGAGCCAACCAAATCCGTATACTT
>REGM01000223.1:40323-77681 GCA_004194415.1 Aurelia aurita | reverse complement strand
AGTCGCTGGAGTCGCTGGGGTCGTTGGGACGAACGACCCAAAAGACTGAATGTGTTTAAGGGCAAAATTTCAGTCGTTGTAGTCGTCAGGGTCATTGGGGAGTTTATTTTTGCCGTTCACATTCAGTTTTTGGGTCTTTTGGGACGTTTGATCCAGTGACCTCAACGACTCCAGCGACTTCAATGACATAGTATGAACTAGGCTTAACGGAAATGGTCTTTCCGGCGACTTTCCGGCTCAAAATAGTAAAACTTGTGGTACCATGTTTTAGGTACAGATATGTATTTAAAAGGGATCGATCGATAAAACTTCATCCACTTCTGTTTGAAACCTTTAGTATCGTAAACGTATTTTATAATCGCCCTTTCAGGGTTCTTGACTGGCACATTACAAAATCATTCGCGAAAATACGACTTACCAATTGATCAGCTTTCATTCGGATACAACATCCTCCCAAAATATCGCAACCAAGAAGAAGTGGCCGAGGCTATGAAAAATTTGCAGCATGGCGAAACCCTTGAAATAGATAATGAATTACCATCCCCCAAGGATGGTGTTTTAGTCCATGGTTTATTTATCGAAGCAGCGAGATGGGATGATGAGAAAATGATTTTGGCTGATGCTGTACCTGGACAAATGACAAGTGTAAGTTCTGATGACTAATTTGTATGGCCTAGGCAACTTTCTTGCAGCTTGTTTATTGAACATTCAGTCTTGCAAAACACGCCCCTAAAGCTGGATTTTAAATGGGTGGAAAATTTCGCTCGCAACTTTTTGAACTGATGTGCTTAGCTAACTCTGACGATTAACATATTTTGCGCCTTGTACAAATCAAGCTTGATAAACCCAACAAAAATGATAAAGTCAGAGAGCATTGGCATGCATTAGCCTTTCATCTGTTGCCTGTTCGATGAAAATAGTTTGTTTCCTTCATTACGTTATATTTATGACAACAGTGGTTGAACTGGAATGGGAAGTCTTTTTAAAAGTAATCTTCCGCTCGATAAAACCTTGAGCTCTTTTGTAGTATCCCTCGAGTAACCCCTATTGCGCACAACAGATCCCTCCTTATTTCTCCTCATTGCAAGTTATCTCTCCTTCAGTTTGATTTAATTCTTTGCATCTTCTTTTCATAGACTCTTCCCGTTATGCATATGGAGCCTGGAATGAACTTGACTCCCGATCCCAAGCAATATTGCAGTCCATTGTACAAAACGTCGCTTAGGGCTGGTGTCTTATCGACCACAGGTAACCATATCTATAGAGAAATCTCCTTCGCAGCGTCCTCGTCACGATTTACGCCCCCGCAGAAGTTATTATGTTTTATTGAGCGCTGATAGACCACGGAATGGACTTGGAGCAAGTCTACGATATCAATTGCTTGATTACTTTATGATATCATCCATTTAGTGCGTTTGAAGTTTTATGCTTCTTAACTTTGCCTTTAAATACAGAATTAATTTCTATACCGCAGAAAATCTTGAAGATTTCTGCCTCTCCTATCTTTGTGTACGAATTACTAAAGAGGTTGTCGCTATGTCGTATCAGTGTATTCACATTGCAGAAAAATTGCAGGAAAAACATTCTAATTTTAAATGTAAGCTTAACTAGCTCATTTTGTAGGTATTTCCTTTCACGGCTGGTCACAGAAACAGCCTCAGACGAGATCCGAAAGAGACTGATTCGCAATAGAAATTATAACGCTTTTTGGCAGTATTTTAATAGTCTTGAAATTAGCTAGTCCTATCATAACCAAAACAAACCAAAGAGGAGTTAAAGTTGAAGGAAAATAGAGATTCCTAACTGAAACAAGTGATGTGGACAAACTTTGGTTAAAGAATTAATAGAAAATCGAGAACATAAAGCCAGAAAAAAGACAAGGCTTAAAGGGAATGTAAGCATATATAAGCCTTTGGTAAAAATAGCCGTGCAAAGACAATAGACTTTGACACGCCCCGCACCATATTTGGGTAACTCAATTACGTCAACAGGAAATCCTGATATCTGATTGGCTAGAATATAACCGCAAGTGGCTTGAGCCACTTTTATATGCTTACATTCCCTTTAACTTATCGCATTGTAGAAACGTTTTTGTAACAGAATTTCTTTGAGAATAACATTGGTCAATTTTCTTATGCGCTGCAATCATCTTCACTGCTCCCGAACGTCATAACAAATTTGGTTAAATTGCTACAATCCACCCAATCTGTCAAATTTTAAAGGAATAGTCCTCAATCTTCCATTCAAATTATGCTCTTTTATTTCTTCCCAACAGGTCACTCTACAAACTTTGTCGTCTCTGTGTATGTGCCAACCGATCTCGAGCAAGATTATTGGATCGCAAAAGGAACTGCTTTGCTTTGTCAGCTCAACGAATAACTTATTTTAACATGTATGATATTAGAAAACGTAACGTTTAGAAATGTATAGTTTGATTCGGGTAAAGTGTTTTGTAGCAAGGAGTGCTTATGTAATGTTTCTGAAAGTGAACTGCTGCTCCCAATATTGTTAAGTTGGTGTATATATCTGATGATAATTTCCATGTGAAATTTAATCGAGTTGAAACCTAAATTTATTTCTTAAAGGTTTGTGGAAAACTTTCAAAGTTGTAGTACTTATGGGACCGAAGGTTCTTCTTCAAGCAGGTTCAGATTATATATTTTCAGTAGATCACTCGGACAAAATTTGCATCGTTTGTCGTTTTGAAGGTTTCAATTTTCTTTAAGTAAGATTATGAACAGTGCAAATGAGCTGCAAATGTGTTTATGATAGTTTTAGACAGGATTGAGAAAAGTAAAGTAGGTAGTAGGTCGGTAGATTTTCTTTGGCCAGTAAGCAATGGGTCGGTATGATTCATTAGCGAAATAAACATGTACATTTTAGGAGGCACAAGAGGCACCAGTTCACTTCGTTGGCCTTTGATTGTTGTATATATTGAGGTTTTGTAACTTCAGGGAACTTCGGGGATAGTGCGGATTCATAATTGTTGCAAAGTCAGTCATGTTTTTCTTAGACTTGTTGTAAATAGATCTCTGTTGTTGATAATTTTCAACTGTCACTGTGAAAGATGAATCTTGTAATTCATGAATCGTCCATCTTTTCCGGCAGGGGTGCAAATGATGGGGGGCATAAATAATCCGTTATCAGACCATGTTCTCAAGTTCTCAAGTAGACTTACGACCTGAGTCCCTTGTTTCCCTGTGCTCTTTGACTTGATGATGTCGCTTCGGTCAATAGGAGAGACCTATTGACCGGAGAGATATCATCAAGTCAAAGAACGCAGGGAAACAAGGGACGAAAGGTCATAAGTCTGGTTCTCAAGCAGCAATATTTTGATACTCGCGCGATAAACGCTCCAAAAATTTCACAAAAATTGGAACTTGGAACGAATAATCAATAATCTATTAAAACACTTAACCATCCTATACTTTTTAGAAAATGTTGAGATTTTCATGAAAACTTTCCATGTTTGATCAGAAAAATGCGCCAAAGTTTTTATCTCAAAAATATCCAAATTTCTGCATCCCAAACCTTCAACTTGTAACTCCGTGATATGATTACCCTGGGGACAAGACTCATCTTGAACGAGACTCCTCTCTTTTTGGAGAACTCCAAAAAGGATTGGCACCTCAGGAGATTGAAGGGCGCAGCTTTGTCCCTGGTCATTTTGGGGCTGCACAGTATTTTTGATATTCCAGGCTGCAAGCTAGGATTGTGTTAAGGAATCCTAACTGTATGGAAACAGGATTTCCAATGATTATTTTGCAATGAATGACAAGCGAGTTGGAAATTTTCTGTCATTTTGTGACGTTTGGTCGCTGCAGTAGTAAGCCTCGTTATGCAATTGAATAAATTAACCAGACTGAGGCCAAGTATTTCTTTCAAAAGATGGCGGCCAAAAAGGATGATGGTGGTAAATCGTTTTCATTTAAATTTGTTGCGAAATCGAAGAAGAACAAGAAGATTAGAACATTTGATTCAGAAGATACAGAAGCTGCAATAGAGCTTTTGAAAGGTATTCATGTTTTATGAATCACCTTTTCTGCTCTTAGGGGCCATCAACATAACCTAATCTACTAAGCTATTATTAGTTTGAAAAATAACTTTTTTTTAGTACGTTTCACTTGTCATTTTACCCACAAGATTCAATCGAAAGAGATATTGTTTGTTCCATCTGGACATGACTAATTTAAAGTGGCAGTTTAGACCTGTTCTGCTTCAAAACAACTCAGCGATCTCGACGATAACAACACCAACAGCGGTCGTTTTTAGGCCGATTTTTATTTAGGCCTCAATGACGGGGGGAGGGATTCCAACAATCACGGCCAATGCCATGATGAAAGACAAAGCCTAAATGTTGATGGCCCCTTAAGTTTGTTCAGATTAATACTTGGACACATGACAGACTAAAAAGCATTATTCTTGACTTTGGAAGAATTATTGATAAAGATGACTATGTGTTAAATGAGGATGAGGGTAGTGCGGGGTATTGTACAGTTATGCCCAAGCCGGAATTGTTACACAGCAATCAAGAATGTGTTATATAACAGAATTGCAAGAATTCTCAACAATTCTTGTAATACAATGACCTGTATCTATGAACCACTGGTAATCAAAATCTTTCTAAATCAACAGATCTTGAAGGAGAAGAACATGCAGAGCCAGAGAAAAATAGAAAAATTCCGCTTATGAGAAATAAGCTGCCAGATGAAAAACTGGATGTAGCATGTATGCCAGATGTGGTATGAATATTTATTGAATTTTATTGTTTATTTGTTTAATCAGTTGTTTATCAAGTGTGTGAAACGGTATCATATTTATCCAACATTCATTTGCTATATATATACATCGTGGAAATAAAATTTTTGTCATTGTTTGGTTGAAATTAGTATCATTCAAAACAAAAGACATATTGTCAAGATATTGTTTAAAGCAAAATGGAAACAACAATTTTAATCATTTATCTTTGGAAACTGTTTGTTTATTTGCCATTGTTCTGAAGCAGAAAGGTACCTGAATTGCTACCTTGCCTGACAAGACTGTTTAAAGTTGAAATGCCCCATAGCAAAGAAAGGAACTGTCGATTTCAGTTTCCCTCCTTTTTTGTCAAAATATTTGGGTGGGGAATTGTACTTAAAAATGTCAGCATTGTCAGACATCAACTATTTTCTTTTTAGAGTAAAGCAGATTATGAGGATGTACCTTTGAGTGCATTTGGTGCAGCAATGCTGAGGGGTATGGGTTGGAATGGTGAAGCAATTGGGCTTACTAATAAAGGGTTAGTATTTATGGTATTTTCTGTAACCTTTATCTGTGTCTATGAAAAATTTGCATCTGCCAGCCAGTCCACAACAAAAATGACTAAGAATTGTCCCCGTCTAATAAACAACATACAATTTAAAGCATATTTTTTCATGAAAATTCTGCCTTGGATAAAGATACACTGTTTTGGCTATCGTTACTCAAAGGAAGATAAGAAAGAGTAAAATGGCAAAGATTTCACAATGCTACAATGCCTGCCAAAAGCCTTGGAATACCTCAGCTAATTTTGCCTTGTTTTGCGATTTCCCCCTCTCCCCCTTAGAACAATGTTGTTCTGTGACAATAAAATGAGGATGACAAGACGATTCGCGAAGATCTGATATCATGCTAGGACAATAACCTTGCAAATCAACATTTTTTGGGGGGGGGAAGAGGTGCCTGAACTGATCTCTACGGATAGAATTGCGGAAGAGTATGTCATTATCAAGAATTGGCCTAAGTAAGTGTTCCAAGGACTTTTGGCAGGCATTGTAGAAAATCACTACATTGAGCTGGAAAATACTTTACTTTCAAACCAGGAAACTCAAATAATTGAGCATGGGCTGTTTACCTTAGTTTACTAGCTCATATTTGACTATTCTGAGGCAGTCGCATCTACAGATACGACAAAATTCCAAACATTTGGGCCAATCATCGCTTTTGGGTGTGGTTGAAACCTGTAGTTGTCACACACACCAGCCTAGCCGCCATGATTCTCATTGTATGTATGTATCAATTTGCCACTATTTACAATGATTAAGAAAAGATAATAGAATACAGTAGATACAATACAGTTTATATAATACTAAGACTAAAAAAGAAAAATACAAGTTGAAAAACACCTCTAATTACAGTGGCAGGGATAGCATTAAAAGGTTGAGTTGACCTTATTTCCATAATGGTCCCCTTTGAGGTGGTTGCAAAAAAGAATAAATTATAGATTACACCATTGCCATTTCAATGATTTTGATTGAAGGTTTTCTGTTCGCATAGCTCGTATATTTATTTTGCAGCAAGTTGTTATTTTCTTTTGTAGACTCACAGAACCCATTCAGTTCCAACGAAGGATTAAGCGCTTAGGATTAGGAGCTGAAAAACGACCAGAAATGAAGAAAAGACAAAAGACTACCAGGGGATAGTAAAGACAAAAAGGTGTGTTTTTGTTTTCGGCCTAGAGTAATTAGTCAATTGTCTCAATTCATATTTTGACATACTCAGCCAAATGGTTATAAGGGTTTACAAGAAGATTGGGCAAGCTGTTGAGCTCAATTTGAAAGATACATGTCAGACAACAAAGATGTTTAGCATACCAACTTGCTTGTTTGAAAAGTTTTGATTTTAATATAAACATAAATTACAACATAAATAGTAGATTCAAATGCTGAGTATTGAGGCAAGCCTCTTCAAATACTCTAGAGGTTCAGTTGTATTGGTGTACAGGNAGAATAAAATTGCAAGATTATAAAAATCCGAGGTTTTCAATGTAAGGTCGACATAGTTTGCATGTGCATTCTTCACCGCGCCAAGTTTTTATCTTTGATTTAAGCTGTTGGATAGAATTAGCATTCCTTACATCTTGAGGGAGGGAGTGCCAAATTCAATTCAATTCAATTCAATTCAATTTTATTCAATTCAATCCAAAGTTGGGGCCCTCTGTATCTGATGGTCTCAGAGCCAAAATGTACAGTCCTTATCCGGGGTAGTACAAATTCATTGTTGATCAAAATCAAAACCACTGGTAATCAAAATCTACATTCTTCTAAATCAACAGACCTTGAGGGAGACAAAGATGCAGAGAAAGATAGAAAAAATGTTGCAATTCCACTTTTAATGAGAAATAAGCTGCCAGTGAAAGGTGGAGAATTTAGTAATGAAAAACTGGATGTAGCACTTATGCCAGATGTGGTATGAAATTTATTGCATCTTATTGTTTAATCTATTTGGTTATTTGTTCAGCAAGTGTGTGAAACGGTATCATATTTATTCAACATTTATTTGCTATATATACATTTAGGAAATAAAATTTTTGCCAGTGTTTGGTTGAAATTAGTATCATTTGAAACAAAAGACATATTGTCGAGATATTGTTTAGAGCAAAATGGAAACAACAATTTTAATCATGTCTCCTTGGAAACTGTTTGTTTATTTGCCATTGTTCTGAAGCAGAAAGGTGCCGGAAGTGCTACCTTGTCTAACAAGACTGTTTAAAGTTGAAATGCCCCATAGCAAAGAAAGGAACTGTCGATTTCAGTTTCCCTCCTTTTTTGTCAAAATATTTGGGTGAGGAATTGTACTATAAATGTCAGCATTGTCAGACATCAACTATTTTCTTTTTAGAGTAAAGCAGATGATTATGAGGATGTTCCTGTGACTGCATTCGGTGCTGCGATGCTGAGGGGTATGGGTTGGAATGAAGGTGAAGCAATTGGGCTTACTAATAAAGGGTTAGTATTGATGGTATTTTCTGTAACCTTTATCTGTGTCTATGAATAATTTGCATTTGCCAGTCCACAAAAAAAGGACTAAGAAATTTCCCTGTCTAGAAAACGACATATAATTTAAAGCATATTTTTTCATGAAAATTCTGCCTTGGCTAAAGATACACTGTTTTGGCTGTCGTTACTCAAAGGAAGCCAAGAAAGAGTGAAATGGCAAAAATTTCACAATGCTAAAAAAATCACTGCATGAAGCTGGAAAGTACTTTCAAACTAGGAAAACTCAAAGAATGGAGCATGGGCTGTTTACCTTAGCTTACTAGCTCATATTTGACTATTCTGAGGCAACTGCATCAAAGATACAACAAAAGTACAAAAATTTGTTCCGTTCATCTCTTGTAGGTGTGGTTCAAGCCTGTATTTGTCACGCACACCAACTTGTAGGTGTGGTTGAAGCCTGTATTTGTCAGACACACCAACAATGTCTTTGCTTAAATTTTAGAAATGATGATTTAAAAAGGACTGTCAGTAAATGTAGCTAGATAGCAGGTCCGCATCAGCTAACGCTGCTGTAGTTTAACCTGCTCAAACAAATAACTTATGTAGAGAGCTGCGTAGGACACTTGCGTAAGGACTCTTATCTATTGTGTATGTATGTATACCGGGTGCGCCAAAAAAAACTATCCACGTTTGAAAAATCGTATTACCTAGAGTACTGGATGGATTTGAATGAATCAAAGTTTGGTTGATAGCAGAAAGACTGAAGTATTTTTGAGATTTTTCTCGTATTTTTATGAGTACAGATAATACAGCTAAATTCGAATTTAAGAAAATTCTGTGTTTGCAAAATGCCTGAAAAAGGGCCTAAAACACTTGATCAAATCTTACAGAAATTTCTCACACCGAACAATGCAAAATTACAGTTTTTCACGGGTATCGGATGTCGTCTGCACTTGTATTGCCATGGGATTGAAAATCTTTAGTATTTCTTTAAGAATTCATTTACTATAACGCGGGAGAGAGATTGAATGCTCTTGCATCTTGTTCTATGCGGGAGATTTTGTACGATTTGATCGAGTGTTTTAGGCCTGTTTTCAGCCATTTCGCAACAAACGAATTTTCGTAAAGTTGAATTTATCTATGTTTTCTCTGCTAATAAAAACACGAGAAAAATCACAAAAATACTTCAGTCTTTCAGCTATCAGCCAAAATTCAATTCATTCAAATCCATCTTGTACTCTAGGTACTACGATTTTTCAAACACGTGGATAGTTTTTTTTTGGCGCACCCGGTAGTATGTATGTAATTCCTGATTTTCATTGCCATTTCAATCATTTTCATTGAAGATTTTCTGTTCTTATAGCTCTTATATTTATTTTGCATCAAGTTGCTATTTTCTTTTGTAGACTCACAGAACCCATTGAGTTCATACCAAGACATAAGGGCTTAGGATTAGGAGCTGAAAAACGACAAGAAGAGGTTATGAAGAGAAGACGCAAACCAGGGGATAGTAAAGACAAAAAGGTGTGTTTTTGTTTTCGGCCTAGAGTAATTAGTCAATTGTCTCAATTCATATTTTGACATACTCAGCCAAATGGTTATAAGGGTTTACAAGAAGATTGGGCAAGCTGTTGAACTCAATTTGAAAGATACATGTCAGACAACAAAGATGTTTAGCATACCAACTTGCTTGTTTGAAAAGTTTTGAATTTAGTATCAAATAAGCTTTGAAAAATTACAACATAAATTGTACATTCAAAAGCTGAGTATTGCGGCAACTGTAGTGGTGTATGTCACCTGTTTTTAGAAAGAGGATAGAAACTTGTCATTCACTCTACTGCGAAATATAATGCATTCTTGCACATTCCACTGTCATAATTGTCCTCTCTTTCGGTTGTAGGCTGTTTTGATTCCTAGTCCCTTTCGTTCTTATCTTCTTAATGCGTTCTTGCACATTCCACTGTCATAATTGTCCTCTCTTTCGGTTGTAGGCTGTTTTGATTCCTAGTCCCTTTCGTTCTTATCTTCTTAATGCATTCTTGCACATTCCACTGTCATAATTGTCCTCTCTTTCGGTTGTAGGCTGTTTTGATTCCTAGTCCCTTTCGTTCTTATTTTTTCTTATGCTATTTATTTATCAGCGTGATGGTCCCATCGTAGAGAAAGATGGTAAAGTAAGGCATTACAAAGGTGTTGGAGAAACTGCTTACAAGCATCCTCAAGGTATTTTATATATACATTTGCTGATTATTTTAAGTCTTTTTGATTAGCAGTTTTATTGATTAACCTAAATTTGATTAGCAGTTTTAAAGATATAAGGAAATCAATATGTGTTCGGAGATCAAAGTTCAATGCCAACAAGGCACGTCACTCGTAAAAATAATCCATGAAGGAATTTTCATTTCTGCTAATAAAGATTTTTGTCTCATATCACAAAGGATTTAGCTGTTGATTCAGTTTTGCATTTGGTGTTGTGCATTGCTCTTGTTGTTGATTAAAAACTTCTACTGGCTATGGACTTAGTCTAACCATTGTATTCTTGGTTTTAGGTTACGTGCGTGGAGCATATTGTGTGGTGGAGAAGGGTGCTCATAAAGGAATATACGGAAAGGTAAAAAGCTATTTCGATCGTTTATTATTGCACATATCATTTTCATATATTTCGTTTTAATTTGTGAATAGAAGTAGATAAGATGTGTTAAGTGTTGCATTCCCTTTTCGTCATTGCGCACTGATAACATAATTTTTTTAACTGAACCCTGGGGATAGATTTTTAGGAAAAATACGATAGGTTCTTAAACAGGAATAGGAATAGGTTCTTAGGTTCTTAGCAGCTGAAACACAGGGAGGGTTTACAGCGAGGGTTTATGTTCATCCATCTTGCTCGCTCTGTAAGACCAGCAACAACGAAAAACAACATTGCGTCTTGAAAAATGAAGCAAAGGATATTGACAACTTTAAACATGGGCATTAAGAAACGCGGTAGATATTCCTGCAAAATTGTTTTCCTCCCTGCGTCCTTATGCCCGTGAAGGTTGTTGTTGTTGTGCCTGGTTTTCCTTGTTCCCCTGTGTTCTGATTTGAGTGACTGTGAACTGAAGAAAAGAATTCCTTGCTAACTTGTATTTTTTCTTCTTTCTCTTTCTCCTTCACTTTCCCCTGACGCAACAACAACAACCTTCACGGGCATAAGGACGCAGGGAGGAAAACAATTTTGCAGGAATATCTACCGCGTTTCTTAATGCCCATGTTTAAAACTGTTGTTTAAATCTGTATTTAAGAGCTTCTTTGCCCACTATAGAATGAGTGGAATAAAAATTTAGCTTCGATTTTTTTTACTTTCAGATCGTCGCTGTAGACGAAGATAACGCACGAGTTACGGTCAAATTGACTCTAGGAGATCAGGTATGAATTTAAACAGGGAAACTATGATTTACAGTTGACTGTCCTGATCATCACCATCATCATTTATTTACAGTAGGCGAAAGAAATAATATAGCTTTAATTAAGCTAATTTAAGAATTACGGCTAACTGTTATACCGTACTGAATAGAGCTAACTGTTATACCGTACTGAATATAGCTAACTGTTATACCGTACTGAATATAGCTAACTGTTATACCGTACTGAATAGAGCGTTAACATTAATGTATCTTTATACCCGTTATGTGTGATGAATTTGGCTCGACACCGATTCACTGATTCAAATTAAACCATGGGTAGTAGGAAAAGCGAACTGTGTTTTGGGTTTATCTAGTGGTATCAAGAATCAGAACTATTAGGCCTACCTTTGTGCATGTTTGCTGTGTCGATATTCTCCGTTGTCCTGTCGAATTTGCATTTTCAGAAGGCTGTAATCGCTTTCCGTCCAACTATCCAAGCGCCATGTTTTTTGAAGTTGTTATATGTTGTTCCTTAAAGCTCCTTCAAGACAACAACTTAAAAAACATGGCGCTTGGATAGTTGGACGGAAAGCGACTACAGCCTTCTGAAAATGCAAACTCGACAGGACAACGGAGAAGATCGACACAGAAAACATGCACAAAGGTAGGCCTAATAGTTCTGATTCTTGATACCACTAGATAAACCCAAAACACAGTCCGCTTTTCCTACTACCCATGATTAAACAAACTGAATCGCGCATTGATAAAACCTGTTTGTTTATTTTAAGAACACTCAAACATGTAGTATGTTACCTTATCCAATGTTCCAGATATGTGTCTTTCTCCTTTTAGCAAATAACGATTAGTCAATATAATTTGTCGTTGGTAGATGAAGAAGAATTTAAAAAAAATTCGTCAGGTATGTAGATTATATTTGTGCATTTAATTCGCTTACGTCTATTTTCTTCGTAAACTGCAACTATCTAAGAATCATCTGTTGGCCGTTTTTTTACCATGCCAGGCTTCCAAATCTTGTCCAAGCCTTTTCAGAATATCATGCGGCCAGTCTGCACTTTAGCAGACCAGCTTTCAATTTCGGCACGTTATGTGTCATGGGGTAAGGGTTAGGGTTAGGTTTTGGAGAAGGGGTATTAGTTAGGGTTAGCAAGGTATTTGGTCAAATTCGTTCCTGAGACATATGACATAAATCTGGTCCGCTAAAGTGCAGTCGTCCCTACCCTGCGTTTGTAAATTCGTAGCTGGATAGAATAAGACCTCCGAAGAAGTATGACATTGGTTTTATGTGGAAATTTTAATATTTTAAAGAATCTACTGAGATCTTTTCCATATTTCTACATTTTATTCAACTTTTCTTTGTAGGAAAAAGAAAAATTGAAACAAATGAAACTGAAAATGATATCAAGAGAACTAGAGGAGCATCTCACGAAAATCAGTAAGCAAGCTACATTTAATTTTTGTACGCCTTTCTCAGTCACGTTCAATAGCAATGGACGTAATGTAAAAAATACTCGTGAGTTTGGAGTAAATGCCCCCCCCCCAGATTATCAATTTTTGCAATCCCCCTTTCTTTCTTATTCCAGGCACAGACTTATTATATTTTGGCCTTTTAGTGATCAAGTTGTTATTACTATTAAATATTTTTTAATGTGAAAGTTTTTTATATAACTTACACTTTTTCTGTTGCAATATCCTGCAAACGTGCTAGAAACATTGTAGTCTGGATTCAAGAAGCACTCAATGTATTTTGAATTCCAAATCCTTGTTTATTTTAACCATCTATGCTTATTAAGGATTTTCGCAACACATCCACATTTATTCCAACGTGACTGCCAGCTTGAATTTTGAAACAACGTGTGACACAACGAGTAGTTTTCGAAGTAAAGGATGGTCTGAAAAATGTATACATCTTTGACGATTTTTTTATCTTTTGTAGGCCAACGTCAAGTCACACAGATCATGTAAATGGTTCTTCGCGCAATGTGTCTTGCTGGTTATCTCCAAATATCAGAGTACGAGTTATTAGCAAGTCGTTTAAAAAGGGATCATATTATTATAAAAAGGTAAGTCTAACTTATTTACATATATTTTATTCACACTGAGCGATTGAAGCAGCCTTAGGTTAGGCCAGGCCTCATTAAAAATATTCTGTGCCTGCGAGCAAATGATTGGGAAAAAGGTGCCTCCAATCAAATCACTATGAGTACAGTAAGGATGCCAGCAACAGATCTGTAATGATATTTTGTGCCTTCGAGCGGCGCTCGTGCGCTCGCGCACATTAATGAGGTCTGGGTTAGGCCAGTTTGCAAACGAGGTTGTGTAGAAACCTAGCCTGGGAGTAAGCTATCATGAGAATCCTCTTTAAACAAATTGTTTCACAGCGAAAATCTAAATTATCATTTTTTAAGAAAAGCGAATTTTGTTTCAAGAAATGAGAAGAATTCTTGAGAAAGGCAAAAAGAAGAAAGTTAATCTCTACAAGAATCCTAGATCTTAAAACTTTCTTGATACACGATTGGTGTCTTATTCCCACCAAAAAGAATTTTTTCTTGATATTAGAGTTCCATACTTCTTGTTTGGACTATAAATACTTGAATTTTGTTACAGTGGAACTTTTCTTGAAAGAAGAAAATATCAAGTAATATATCTTTGATAAGATTTTAGATTTTTGCTATGTTTTTTACACTATGTTAAAATCAATTATTTTCTTGGGGAAAAAGAGGATGCGATAACAATCGATTTATTTTTACTTTAGGTAGAAATAGTTGACGTCGTAAGTAAAGAAACATGCACATGCCGGACAGATGAAGGCCGTTTATTAGAAGGTTCGTAAATTCAACAAATGGTACACTATGTTACTCTCGAGTCCGGCATAGACATCCCCCCCCCCCCTCTCCCCGCTTATTACGGACAGATGAAGGCCGTTTATTAGAAGGTTCGTAAATGCAACAAATGGTACACTATGNTCTTGGGGAAAAAGAGGATGCGATAACAATCGATTTATTTTTACTTTAGGTAGAAATAGTTGACGTCGTAAGTAAAGAAACATGCACATGCCGGACAGATGAAGGCCGTTTATTAGAAGGTTCGTAAATTCAACAAATGGTACACTATGTTACTCTCGAGTCCGGCATAGACATCCCCCCCCTCCCCGCTTATTAATGTTTTGAAAAAATCCAGCTAGGACATCCTTATTCCAGACCCCCCCCTGTATTTATTTGGAGCTTCTTGAAATCTTGAAGTGCGAAACCTCTGAAATCATGATTTCGGAAATGTAATTCGAACTGTATTTGTCATTTTAATAGTTTTCTGTGATTCTTAACTTGTTTTTTGTATTCTTATAGTCAAAACAACTTTTGCGTTTTGCCTGATTGCGGGAAATTTTCCACCTACCCCATTTATTCCAGACTCCCATCTATGCCGGATTCCAGAGTAAACCCTTGGGGGTTACTCACAAATATTCACTGACAGATATGTGCTCCTCATACGGGTGGGTTTTGCAAGGGAAAATTCTCTATAACAGGGTATGATTTCGGTAAATCCTTTTCAAAACAGGATCTAAATGCGAAATTTTACGTCAACATTTTAGAACAAATTTTTTTTGTAGGCATTCCACTATTTAGACATTATTCAAGTACCTTCCAAGTAACACAATGCAAGAAAACAAGTGAAGACATAGTAGAAATATGCTATAGATTTCTAGACTAAAAGAAATAGGTTTTCAATTATCTTTGTCCCAGTACTGAAGTTTGTTAATTTCTAAGTGATCTGAGAGTTGAGTTACTTATACGAGTTTCTTATAAGAAATGGGTGTATATGTTTTTCTTGTTGTATCAAGGTCTTGGACAGAGCGATCTAGAGTCGGTGATTCCAAAAAAGACGAATGCATTGGTCATGATTGTAGATGGAAAATATAAAGGACAGGTACGTTGTGATTCTAATGTTATTGGTAGCATAGGGCTCAAATCTTTAAAAAGGTGGGTGTAAAATTGTATTACATTTTTTTTTTAGTTAAATGGCTTGAAAGGAACTTCAGGTAGTTTGCTGTAAATCTGCCGTGTATCTGGATATCTTGATTATTTTCAAAATGGCGGCATTTATTATATTTGAGGCTGTACGTCATCAAATTTCTAAATCCTAAACCAGAAGAGCGACAGATTTCTGCTTGCCACCATATTGTAGACCCTCATAAACTTTTTTTTGTGAAGATTATATCATTTTTCCTCTATTGATTTAGGATTTACGATGATTTTAATTTTTTCAAAATTTTTCATGAATTTTTTCAACAAAAATAGAAACGCCGCCATTTTGAAAATGATAAAGATATCAAAAAATTTCCACGACAGATTTATAGCAAAGTACCCTAAGTTCCGTTCAAACCATTCAGTTCAAAGAAAAATGTGATAGAATTTTACACCCACCTTTTTAAAGATTTGAGCCCTATGCTGTTATTGGTATATCTCAGGTATATTTCTTCTAAATATCTACTTTATCTACTCTACTCTACAGATTAAAAATTCATAAATTTCAAGTGGCCTATCAACTACTGGAAAAAATTCCTGGTAGTGGTGCCGTATTTTAATCCACTGACTTTGCAGCCAGAACAGTCAGGCGGACGGGGTTCAAATTAATAAGTGGGTGGAAGTTTAGCAAATCCCCAGGAGTAGTAAGGGGTGTTCTAATTAGCTTTATATTTGTTATTTTTAGATTGGGAAATTGATCGAAAGAAATCCAGAAAAATGTCGAGGACTTGTGCAATTATCATCAGACAAACGTATCACAAAATTAAACTATGATTCGATGTCAGAATATTTAGGATCTGCTGGCGATGATGACTTTTTATAGCAGTAAGTGATAATTTGAACTTTATTTCTGATTAGTTATTGTACATAAAACTTTGAATTTGGTGCTAAGGTTCTAAAGACAGCCACATCTGGTAGAATAAGGGGGATAAAATTAGCAGCAATAGACTTTTAGCTATTCTGCCAAAGAGTCTAGATCGTACTATATTTTTATATATTTTATACACAAAAGGTTCGATTGAGTGGCGTTCGAGCTTCTATCATTGTTGTTTACATTCGAAAATTCTGCAAAATGTTTAAAAATATCTTTCGATTCAAGCTCTTTTGTAGAATAGCTATGTTCGATTGCTCGATAAACTATAGAAATGTTTACTGAAAAGATGCTATAAAGATGCTGTATTCGAAACGCAATATTGTTTACAGACCTACAATCCTGGACAAAAGTTATGAGACTGCAGATCGATTTCACCTTCTCCCAAGTTCAAAGTCCCCCCCTCCCCCCTAATCAATGTTGTTTGAGGTTGGAACACGTCGATTGTCACCAACATGCATTAGGGAATCATTGTCGAACAACATTGACACGGGGGGAGGGGGTTTTCAAAATTATAAACCCCATTATTATTCACAATACAATTCAACAGTTAAAAACGATGCCAATCTCCTAACCTTTTGTCCAGGATTGTAGGAAAGAGAAATTAATATAACAGGAGGTAAAGTAAGGTTTTTTTGAGAACCAATTTTTTATAAAATAAGTTGCTCATCAGATTTAATGAAAATTTAGAAGCAGTAAACCAAACTAAGATGATAACTTCGCATGTATTTTACCCCCTGTAAAATAAGTACTTTTAAATTTACTTCAAAGTGAGAACATTCCATCAAGTGAAACTGTTTTATGATCAGCTGATCAGCTGTCCTCATCTGGCGTTGGTAGAACCACTTCGTTTCATGCCTTTGATACCTAGAAGGAAATTAGTTAGCTAAATGTATAAATTTAGGCGTATGTTTTCATGACCGTTGAGGCAATTTAGTAAAAGAATCTACAGAAATATGAATGAAATCACTGAAAAAATCTTTGAATGTTGTGGTGGAGTCATACTCAGTTCCCAATAATGACGAAACCATTTTTTTTATTTTTTAATATCTTCTTTAAAAATTCATGCAGATTTCTTTGCAAATGAAAATTAGCGAAGTAGCAATATTTGTTTAGAAAATGTGAGAATAAAAACCGAGTCTAGTGGTGGGCTGGCAATTGTATTTATCTATTCGGGCATCCAAAATAAAGTATTTCGCAAATTTAAAAATTACCAGATTTCATTACACCAGTGACCTGACTTTCTTTTCGTATTATTGTGTCAAGACCAGTGTGCTACAAAGATAACCCTATAGCTAACTTGAAACTAGAAGCAATCTTGCTAGAAATTTATGGCTTTCAATCTTCTTTTGAAATTTAGGACAGACTAGTGTTTCAGATAACTTTGGCATTTTATATCAGATAAAATTTGTTGTAAAGAGCAAGGAATATTTAAAGTCTCTCCTTACCTAATAACTTGAGGATCTTCTTGCTCTCGACTTTGAACTTTTGTATTTTTGTGATCGATGTGTCATATGAATGAAGGTGCCCCTCCAATCCTTGGATATTCTGTCCAATTTTGCTGATAGTAATGGCTTTGATTTCCCCCTTTCCGTTATTTTGATGACGAAATCGATCTATGATAGCTTGAGTGTTGGTCTTCAGTGCGTCCAAATGATACTCCCATGATCCTTGTTCTTTCATTGTTTCTCTGAACTCCAAAGCCTCTGTCTAAAAACAAAGTAGTAGATTTTGCATCACACAAAATGGTCTCCAAAAACATGCCCTCTCGAGTCTCGAGTCTTGCAGCCAGAACAGTCAGGCGGACAGGGTTCGATCCCAGGTAGAGCCCCACTACTTCAGCGTCATGACAAGGCGTCGCGGACTCGATTAGGTCTTTTCTACTTCTGCGATCCCAGCGCTTGGCGCTGAAAACCGCAACTCTACCTTCACATTCACCTTCCTAAAAGAGGGTGTTGACAAGAATCAACGGAGCTTTCAGTGGAACATACCACTTGCCTTTTTGCATGATAGTGGAAGAATTTGCACTCCCTAGATGATCAAAAAATAGGACAATAAGTGGAGCGTGGCCTCCTTTTGTTTTATTTCTAGATCACTATATCTCCGTTCATTTACTTTAACGTGCATTGCGGTCGAGCTTCTCCCTTTTTAAAACTCTCCCTCTGATTCTAATGTTATGTGTTACCTGACAAGGGGAGATTTTCTAACAGTATCGAGATTTTCTAACAGTATCATTCATTGCTTTTGATTGACAAACGATAGGGATTTCTATGGCCGATCACTGACGCCGCAACTATAAAAACTCGCATAGAACCCCATGAAACGGTGGTAGCCAGGTGGTAGCTAAGTCACTTGAGGTACATGCAAAAAAGAATATTAAGGGAAGACATGACTATATATCGAAAGATGAAGGATACATCTAATAATCTGCTGCCAGAATGTTGTTTATTCAATTCAGAAGCGGAACAGTTGACGTTATAATTCTCGTATATTTCTGTGTGTTATTGAAACACTGAATGCTCAGCTTATTAAATCCCAATTAGATTCTTTTTTCTTCCTTCGATACATACTCATGTCTTCTCTTAACAACCCCTTTTTGCATGCACTTTGTTACCACCTAGTTTAAGGCTATCCTATCTATGAACAGATCAAGTAAATTTACCCACACCTTCATAATAATAATAATAATAATAATAATAATACTTTATTTTTACAGGGTAAGTCTATCAGCTTAACATATATTAGCTTCAGTTTGGTATCTTTTCTTCAATTAGCTAATCAGAATACGTTATGGGGCAATTACTGCCTTCTAATTGATGAGGCAAAAAGTTACCGCAGCTGTCCGCCTCAACTTCTTATAGTTAGATTTCAGTCTAAGTTAGGGTGTGTTTGATTGGTACCAATTCTGAAAACGGTAGACTTGGTAGACTCGGAATTTGTGTTTGATTGACTGCGAAATTCTCGAAACGGTAGGTTTGGTAGGTTTGGAAGGCCTTCTGAACCTTCTGCTCCAAAAGGCAGAAGGTTTGGCAGACTTTGGAGAGATCCTCGTTTTCATTAGCGAATCGCAATGGTGAATCCAAAACCTGCTGTTTTTAAGAATTTTGTGTTTAATTGGGAACTATATTTCCGTCTCTGCAAAGTCTACTGTTTTCAGAATTTGGTAGGTTGGGAATTAGTAATCAAACACACCCGTACACTTACCAAAGGATTACATTTATTTTGAACGTATTCCCTCACAGCTACCGTGTGTTTTGGGCCTACAAAGCCATCAGTATTTAAAATAGCCTTTGCTCGCTCCAGTAATGCGTATTTCGTTGCATCCTTGTACACCCTACTGAAAACATGTGACAGCAATGCGACAAAGAGATTGAGACAAACAATCGACATCACGAGGTAATAGATCGAGATGTAGGCCAATGCAATGGTCTTATCCACTGTACGTAACGGCTTCATGGGGAAGCCAACTAATACTGTTAGGGTCCAGACTGTATACATCTATGGAGGAAAATAAAACATCAACTTATCAATCAATCAATCAATCAATCAATCAATCAATCAATCAATCAATCAATCAATCAATCTCTATGATACATAGGTAATAGATTGACATGTAGGTTAGTGTGGAACGTAGGCGTAAAGAGCCAGATTGCTCAGAGGAAAAATGACAATTTTCTTCCATAAAGTGATATAATTGTTCAAAGACTAGTTTTTCAAAGAGCCTTGAGATGACAGGTAAGATTGATATTGGACCATAGTTAGACTTTTCAGTCTTGTCTCCATCTTTGAAAATTGGAGCTACTCTAGTTACCTTCCATGAGTCTGGAAACTGGCTGGTTTCAATGGATGTGTTAAACAAGACGGCCAGAGAGTTTTCAATAAAAGGCAAAACTTCATAAAGTAGCTAGAGATGTTGTCAATCCCAAAGGTCAAATTCTTAGTTTCTTATAAAAAATAATGTATGCTCGAGACGTAGTTTTTTTACACCTACGCTCTTTCGAGTTACTTTGATCATTTACTACTTATCATATTGTCGTTTTATTTTGATATAATAATAATAATGATAATAATAATAATAATAGTAATAATAATAATAATAATAATAATAATAATAATAATAATAATAATAATAATAATAATAATAATAATAATAATAATAATACGAATATTTATACAGGATAACCTATCAGCATAATGGTAATACTGTTATCTTAAGGGTCCTGTCATAAAAGTAAAGCTTTTTGAAACAGCTGAAAACGAAGTTAAGGCATTCGGCACAATGAACTCGAAACAAAAGTTCATATACCTCCTATCAACAGAAAATATAAAGACAGTGCAAGAAGTTGCTAAATTTGCGAGAGACGCTTTCGAGTCTCGAAATAACATCCTTCAGACAGGCCATGACCGCAACAACTAACAACATTCTGCATTCATGCCACTAGTTTAGATTTAGTTATTTTGTTCACTTTTTGTTTTCAATAGTTTAACAATGTTCTCTTTCAATCTTTATTGTTCGTTTTGCTGTAATTAATTAACTATTCTGTAAATGTGTTTATAAGGACGACGCTCCAGTATTGTGTAGCAAGTCTAAATTTTAAAATGAAAATGAAATGAAAATGAAAATGAAATGAAAAGTAAAAGAACTTATAGCTACATTACATTTTTGTTTTATAAAAGGAAAGATATATATCGATTGTTTCTTCATGAGAAATGTTCGTTTAAAAACGAAGTGAAAACAATTCTAGACTCAATTTTCCTTGCATCGAGTGGTAACAAACTTGCATACTCTCTTCTTCATTTGATTCTCAATGTTCGGAATTCTCAAATCTGCGTTCGGGGGACATCTTGATTTTATAATGTTTATGCTTCGTTTCTCAATACTACGCAATCGATATTATCACTCGCACCAAACATATTTTTAAAGAATAGCGATCTCGAAATATAGAAATGGACATACCACATCGTTTAAAGTTCGATACGTGTTTCCATATCCTCCTAAAGCTTTCACATAGTTGACTCCATTTTCAGCACCACCAAAAAATATCCAAAATGCGACAACAAATGGAATCCATACCAACAAGAAGAGGAACGCAAATTGACCAAGGGCGATTATGACTTGTGCTGTAAAATATAATCAATATGAACGGGTTTGTGATTAGCCAAATAAGGAAGATCACTAGCCAAATATGGAATACAGTAAGTCCCCGCATATGAGAAACTTAAAATTTTGTCTAGTTTCTTATATGTAAGAAACCATTTTTAAAGGAGGCTGGCAGATTTCTTATATGTTCAATAAGAAACTATCTTTTCATATGGGATGCTTTCCTCGGTCAATGTGGTAAATTCAAGATAGTTGAGAATATCCCAATCTTAGAAAGGTCTAAAGAATTGAAGGTTCTCAAGAACTAAAGAATTATATAACATTTCATATGTAAAAATATCAACTATGGAAAACAGTTTTAACTTTTTCATGAAATTATGTTGCCTTTTTTATCATTTATAAGAAATTGAACAAAAAAATCAGGCTGTCTAGTTTCTTATAAACGAGTAAATATTCCCTTTGCTGGCAGGCTGCAGTTTCTTATTTGTTCGTTTTTTATATGCGGGGACTTACTGTATCATTTGGCCAAATAAGGAATATCACTTACATTCACACTTGCAAGTTAAACCAGCTTTAAACTAAACCAGGTTATCGGATGTCACGATTGGTCAATTCAAGAAATCGAATTCACTTGATTGGTTCAAATTTTAAGCCTGGTTTCCATATGATCGCAAGGATCGCAAGTGACGCAAGGATCATTGAATATGGGGACTTGCGATCCTTGCGATCCTTGCGATCCTTGCGATCCTTACGATTGAGATAGAAAAATTTCTATCTCTGCGATCCTTGCGATCCTTGCGATCATATGGAAACCAGGCTTAACCTGTTATAGCTAAAATTGGTTTAACTGTGTCAGTGTGAATAGGGTATTAACCAAATAAGGACTATCGCTTAGCCAAATAGGGAAGTATTTAAATTTTTGTAAGTTTTTGTAATGGAGGGCCCCTTGAAAATCAGTATTGCTGAAGGGCTACTCTCCTTAAATATTTGAAATAATAATAATAATAATAATAATGACTTGCCAAATAAGGAATATCTTACCCATGATTGTAATGAACTGGCCTGCAGTCTGAAGTGACCTACATGCTCTCAAAAGTCTTAACCAAATAAGGAAGATCACTTAGCCAAATAAGGAAGATCACTTAGCCAAATAAGGAATATCACTTAGCCAAATAAGGAAGATCACTTAACCAAATAAGGAAGATCACTTAGCCAAATAAGGAAGATCACTTAGCCAAATAAGGAAGATCACTTAACCAAATAAGGAAGATCACTTAACCAAATATGGAATATCTTACCAATGATTGTAATGAACTGGCCTGCAGTCTGAAATGACCTACATGCTTTCAAAAGTCTCAACCAAATAAGGAAGATCACAACAGTCATAGAAATACGAAACACTTGATGCACATAAGCGTTGTTTGCTTTCGTATTCTGGAGAATCCATATGATCACCAGGACTAAGACGGATACAAATATCATGAGCTCCAAATATGTCCAGGCGTTTTTGTAATAATCTCCAACCATCGTGCTGAAGCTCTTAATTTGTGCTTCAATGTTATGTTTCTCCAGAGGCCATTGGGGGTGGCAGTAAGGAAGGTCTTTCTCCAGCCGGTCGATCCTCTCTTGTTGCCATATGTGCTCAGAGCTCTGAGTGCTTCTTGCCAAGCCGATTTGCTGTCAATCAAAGATACTTTTATTACGCCTGGTGTCCCTGTGACCCAAAAAAGGTGAACTGAGAAAATCTGTTAAAGAGAATAAAATAATCGAAGGAAATGAGTGAATTGAACGAGCATAGGGCTCAAATCTTTCAAATTCTTAAAAAGGTGGGTGTAAAATTCTATTACATTTTCTTTGAATTGAACGGCTTGAAAGGAACCTAGGGTTCTTTGCTGTAAATCTGCCGTGGACATTTTTTGATATCTTGATTATCTTCAAAATGGCGGCATTTATATTTTTGTTGAAAGAATTCATGGAAAATTTTGAACAAATTAACAACCATCGTAAATCCTAAATCAATAGAGGAAAAATGATACAATCGTTAGAAAAACCGTAATTTATGAAGGTCTACAATATGGTGGCAAGCAGAAGTCTGTCTCTCTTCTGGTGTAGGATTTAGAAATTTGATGACGTCACAGCCTCAAATATAATAAATACCGCCATTTTGAAATTAATCAAGATATAAAAAAATTTCCACGGTAGATTTACAGGAAAATACCCTAAGTTCCTTTCAAGCCATTTGATTCAAAGAAAAATGTAAAAGAATTTTACACCGACCTTCTTAAAGATTTGAGCCCTATGAATCGAACGTTTTATTTTGTATCAAAGTGACTAGGATGCATCACAACTATTTTTGTTATTGCAATAAATTACAGACTCACATAACAATGTTAAGCTAGTTTCAATAAGGGAGGCTGAATTCTTACACCTCCCCCAGTAACGCCCCCATCGCCATCGAGCATAAGAACAACACTGGAGAAAATTTTGAATTATGCATTTTCGAGGAGATCCAGAAGGAGCATGACGGAAAGGTTTCATAACAAACTAACCGATGTTGGGAACTTATTATTTTGCTGGGAATCCGAAAGTTTTAATGGAGAAAACATAGGGTAACAAGGGGGCAAAATGGGGTAAAATGGGTAAGCTTGAGGTGAACTTGGTAAGGAGAAAAAAGGGAATAAATTTCGTAAAAATCATGATTCATGGATTTTCTCTAGCTACAACTGTTTGGACTACCCTCCTTGATGTTGCCGATGTTGATGTAACAGTTTACGATCCACAATAGACAATAACGCTAAAGATGACGGCCTCGCAAAGCATGCTGGCGAAAAGCTCCCTGACGACCACCTAACGACATACAAATTTTGGTCTGCCGTTTCGACTACCTACCTGTGGCAAAGTTCAGAACAAGTAATCAATGTAAAAAAACAAAACTTTAATTCGAATCAAAACGTTACTTTTTCTGCTTTGGAAAGGTTTCCTTTCGAACCATGTTGCATTCAAGGTCGATTCGAATTCAAGCTAGCTAGTCGAAACGGCAGATCAAAATGTTTTCGTCGTTAGGTGGTCGTCAGGGAGCTTTTTACCAGCATGCTTTGCAGCAAAACACAACAGAGTCTTTGGAGCCGCCATCTTTAAAGTTATTGTCACACCCCAGCTGACCCTGTTCTTTGTATCGTTTTGAAATGGTGCTTACCTGTCCAACAGACGCAATTGTCATAAACACGGCTGCGGCGAACAATGCAAGTCTCCAATGATTTTGCTTTTCCATATGATATGGGTCATGGTAAACTGACATGAGGATGGCTGTTGTTGTCCACAGCGTAAGGTAAAAGGCGTTCAAAAAGAAATAATTCCAAACATGAAATCTTGCATACTGCTTGAATTTCAACTGGAGAAGACGCTGGATGACAGGATGTGAAAGTAGTTCCATTTCTTCAAATTTTACAATCAGCTGAAAGTGAAATGATGATTACACTCATTTTCTATAACAAACCTGGGCTAGTCTGCACTTTAGCGGACCAGTTTTTAATATCGGCAAGTAATGTGTCATGGGGTAAGGGTTTGGTTCAGGGTTAGGTTTTGGAAAAGGGGCACTTGGGGTTAGTTAGGGTTAGTTTGGTAAGTTAGAGTAAGTTAGGTTTAGTTAGGGTAAGTTAGGGTTAGTTAGGGTTAGTTAGGGTAAGGTAGGGTTTAGTTAGGGTTTAGTTAGGGTTAGTAGGGTATTTGGTCAAATACGTTCCCGAGAGATATGACATAAAGCTGGTCCGCTAAAGTGCAGTGGTCCCGAAACCTGTTATAAGAAACTGTAGCTGCTTTTTCTCAAAATTAAGAAACTCTACTAGAAGCGATCAGGGGTCAATTCGACTTTAAGAAACTTTTAAATTTTGGTTATAAGTTTCGAAGTTTTTATATCAGAAATTGTATTACAAACCTGGGTCTAAATAGTACCAAAAACTGTAAGTTTTGTGTACGATTTGGTTCTTTGCTGCATTTCTCTGAGCTCAAAAAGCTGTATCAGCCTAAATGAAGTATGATAAATTGTGAAATTCCATTACATTAAAAATTAAGAAACGCTGCAAGAAACTTTCACAACACTATAAGAATTGGGCCCAAATTAAGAAACTCGCTTCAAAGCCGAATTTCTTATAAAAGTAAGTGTATTCCGCGAATTTTTAAGCCCAAACTTTGTTTGTTTCTACCAAGAAAGCAATAGACGATAACTCTAAAGATGACGTTAGGGATTTTTACCATGATCCTTTGCGTTTCATGGAAAATCAACCAATCAAATCAATCGAAATTATTTGAACGGCAAAAGATCATGGTAAAAAGTCTCTGACGCCATCTTTAGCATTATCGTCTATTGAAATGATACTTACTTGAAGTACTGTTTTCTGACGTACCTCCCCAGTAAATTTACTAGGGTCCCATTCCAGGGGGGCGAGGTAGAATGATTTTGTTCCAGCTGTCGTATTAACTGATATAAACTGTGATAGTGCGTGATGTGCCACGGCTGGCATCTTCTCCACCATAATTGCCATCGCCGAGTAGCCCCCGTGGTCGTACGACGCTGCGGGGCATCCTAAATCCAAAAGGTATGTCGCAGTTTCTTTGTGTCCTGAAATAATGTTGAAATCGAGGTTGAAAGTGAAAACGAGATATACGAATGGGGGTAGGCTGGTTTCAGTGGTACGAAATTGTCTTTTTGGGCATTTACAGTGATAGATAAACATCCTGTTAATAATGTGCTTCTACCCCAAAATGTTGATTTTCTTCATCAACAGAAAATGCCCTGTCCTCAGATCTCATTTGCGCATCACAGCATGTGTAGTTCGGTGTAGTTAGACACCGCAGTTGTACTTCATAGTTGTGATTCTGTTTCCTATCCTTGTGTCAGCCGCCATTTTGAAAGTTTTGTTGTTAAGGAGGTTCTGATCTTTCGCTACCTCCTCCGCAGAACTATACATATAAATTTCCCCCCGCAGGAGCATATTAGTTGCTGCTCTCCTCCATAAAAGCACAAATGCAGTGTCTAACCACCCATGATCACAGCAAACGGTCTATTAAAGTAGAATACTTTTCAGGTCTTATACTCACTCATTGCAAAGTTTGGAGCTCTTAATGAAGCTCTTCATCTTCAACATAAACACTGACACATACATCTAGACTTTTATCACCAA
This sequence comes from Aurelia aurita, assembly GCA_004194415.1. Classification (NCBI taxonomy): domain Eukaryota; kingdom Metazoa; phylum Cnidaria; class Scyphozoa; order Semaeostomeae; family Ulmaridae; genus Aurelia; species Aurelia aurita. The sequence goes on along the minus strand of REGM01000223.1, from coordinate 51,370 downwards.
GCAATCATACTAAAGTTCGAAGAATGATGTCATTGCCAAACGGAAGGAGGACTCTCCTGCCCCAAGGGTGGGCATGTTGCAGTGAGGACAGTAGTCGTATGTGTGTCCACATAACCGGTTTATTTCTCCCATACTATGTTAATGTCTGTCCATAAAATCAGGTCTATTTTGAACTCTTTTCAACAATATCATTTTTCAACTAACTTGGACTGTTCATGTTCTTGGATGTTGGTCAGTATTTGTCCTCAAAATTCGTTTTTATCAGAGTATTATAAAAATGTATGTCCCCAAAACCAGTCTTTTTAAGAGCGCAATTTGTACTGGTACGCTGAAAAATGGGTTGGTGACATAGTTTTTCCAAGACATACATAGGACCACCAAAAACACAGCACATGCCCACCCTTGCTGCCCCTAGGTAAAACGCACCCAGAGAAATGATATAAGTGCCTTCGCTTACCCTGCTCAGCAGCCAAATACAATGGACATCTTCCCATGTAGTCTCTTGACGTAACGTCAGCACCAAGTTTGAGGAGAATTTTCAAAGAAGAGACAGCATTTGTTTTTGCGGCATAATGAACTGGGCTTTGTTTCTCGCCAAATGTTTTCGCATGGACATTGGCTAAAAAATAATAAAAGAGACTGAGAGCATCAGCAATTAGCCTTGTTCACACGAGAGGATGGACAAACCATCTAGACGGACAAATGATCTGACTTTTGTTCGTCTGGTGTGAATTTGAGTGGGATTTTTGACGTCTTGTCCGTGTTGACAAAGAAATCGTCTTCGTAGAATCGTCTGGATAGTCGAACAAAGAGACGGACAAAATCAGACGACTTTTACGTCAAAAATTTTGTCTGTCCCGTTTTCACAATAGGAGGTTTCAACCCGGGCTGGAATTTCAGCCCAGCTAGCCGAGGTGAAATTGGCGTGCGATTATATGAAAGATGCCAGCCCGGGCTGAAATTAACAACTGAATTCGCGCCAAAATTGTTCAAAATTCAAAACTTTAAAATTGCTTCGCACAAAATTGCGCGGAAGATGTTGACCTTCTATTCTTCTATGTTCTCCAGTTCAGTTCCTTACTAGCTTTGAATTTTCAACTGTATGGGCTTATAATGACATATAAGATGTTTGAACTTAGAAATAACAAGGTATTAGCATCTTATCTATCATCACGGCAAAGAAAAGGAAACATGTCCTTAGCTCGTCAACTATGACAAAAAGCGAGATCATTATGGTTTCAGAAAGGCAGAACAGACCAATGGTGGCAGAATATGTTGGGTCAGAGTCAGAATGTTACTGAGAGCAACTGGAAGAAGAATTTCTGCATGACTAGAGACTGTTTTTATGAAATTGCAGCCCAGCTAGATCCGTATATTGATCCAAAACATTAACAAACTTCGTGTTGCTCTGTTATTCTCATATCGTGGTGCGCATCTTTGGAACAGCCTCGAACCCGAGGTTAAGCTAGCGCCCTCTTTATATGCTTTCAAACGTCTACTTTAAAATACGACTACAATGTATTAATTTCTATATTTTAGTTTTGTAATAAGCGTATTTATTTTTAGTTTTATATGAATTAAATTGTAAATTGTAAATTTTTGTCACGGCCCCCGGAAAAGCAGCCTTAGCTGACGGGGTTACCGTGTTTAAAGAATATAAAAGAATATAAAATGAAAAATGAATTGCGTAAGCCGTACCCAAAATGCGCGTGCGCAAAGTAAATTCTCAGCCCGGGCTGGAAAAAATTGCGATTACAAGAGAAATCTCAGCCCGTTTACCCGGACTGGAAATCCCAGCCCAAACTAGCTCAAGGAGGGCTGAAATTCTAGCCCGGGCTGAGTTTTCAGCCCGGGCTTAAACTGATTCATGTAATCGCAAACTCAATTTTACAAAGAGATGACTGAAGAGGAGGGTTGAGTTTTCAGCCCGGTTAACCAGGCTGAAATTCCAGCCCGGGCTGAAAACTCTCATATAATCGACCCCTAAGATGACTTGTCCATCCAGAAGGTTTGTTCGCCTTCTAGAGTGTAAAGGGCCATTGACAAAACTCATATAGTACGCTGTTTGTCATTTTTCAAACTTTTCAAAGTATATTTTTGAATTACAGCAGCGTATGTGAACAGCAGGTTTAGGCATATTCCCTGTTTTTAAAGGATAAGTCTGGGCTGGTCTGGGTCATAAAAACAAGCTTACCTACTTGTGAATTAAGATTGCAATTTCATCATTACCCGTTCACGTTCTTAACTGTTGCTATACTTTGAGCAAATCTGAAAAGTTAGGCCAAAACCGGCCTAAAAGTCGGCGCCATGTTCCAAAGTTGTACGATAAGGAGGCCAGCAACAATTTAGAGGTATGATTGTAACTTAAAAAAACGTCAAAGCACATACACATCAAAGCAATAGATCAGCCTCCTTCGCATTTATCGTTGATGCCCCGTTTGTCTGAACTATTCTGGATGCAAAGTGAGAGAATTACACCACTACGCCACAACACCTTCAACTCACCTTCAATATCGTATCGCGAAGGATGGTAAAATGGGGGAAAAGGACCAAAACGAAGTTTGTTTTTATCTTTAAAAATCAAAACCGAAGCCAACATTTGCTTACCTCCTCTGCTAATAAGAAATTCTATCATCCCAGGANAACTTAAAAAAACGTCAAAGCACATACACATCAAAGCAATAGATCAGCCTCCTTCGCATTTAACGTTGATGCCCCGTTTGTCTGAACTATTCTGGATGCAAAGTGAGAGAATTACACCACTACGCCACAACACCTTCAACTCACCTTCAATATCGTATCGCGAAGGATGGTAAAATGGGGGAAAAGGACCAAAACGAAGTTTGTTTTTATCTTTAAAAATCAAAACCGAAGCCAACATTTGCTTACCTCCTCTGCTAATAAGAAATTCTATCATCTCAGGATATTCAAGTGATGTTGCAATAAAAAGGGGTGTTCTCCCAAAAGTATCTGCCTTGTTTACATCTGCCCCATTGTCAATTAAGAGCCTTGCAACATCTGGATGCCAGTCACGTGCTGCTGCATGTAATGCCGTTTGCCCATACCTGTCAGCAAAATTAATATCTGCATGTGACCTCAAAACTGCCTTCGGGTATTCAGTGTCGATCTGTTTGTTTTCATTTTCTGGTTGAGCCAACCTAGAAATATGAGAAATGATTTCAAAATTTGTGTCTGAGGATCCTGAAAGGGTGAAGTGGGATCATCTGGAATTTGCCTAAAATGACACTCCGAGAATGGGATTTTTGTGCTGGAACTAGGAAGGCATGGGCATCAAATCTTTGAAAATGATTGCACGGATGGTTATTGGATCTTCCTTTTGATTTTATGGCTTAAAGGGAACCTCGGGTACTTTTTTATTATTGTTCATTGGAACTTTTTGATATCTCGATTATTTTCGGAATTACAGCGTTTTTCTTTTTATTTGAAAATTTCCATAAAAAGTTTTGAAAAATATTAAGATCATCGTAAATCCTAAATAAATTGAGGAAAAATGGCACAATCTTCAAGGAAATCATAGTTTATGAAGGTCTACAATATGGCGGTAAGCAGAAATCTGTTGCTTTTCTGGTTTACGATTTAGCAATTTGATGACGTTGCAACCACAAAACTGGTTGAAAAAGAAAAAGCGCTGGAATTCTGAAAATAATCAAGATATCAAAAAGTTCCAATGAACAATAATAGCAAAGTACCTGAGGTTCCTTTCAAGCCATTAAATCAAAAGGAAGATTCAATGACAATCCGTGCAACCTTTTTTAATGATTTGATGCCTATGATTGATGAAATGCGAATGGGAATTCCAATGGTGGAACATAGACTGAGAATGGGATTTTATCGCCGACTGTATGCTTGGGAAAATGGGATTGAGGACCCCCCTTCAAGACCCTCTTGTTTGCTAAAAATGTGTAGATATTTTCGTCTGATACTCATCACAGCTAATAGTAATATATGATCTGAAAGAGAAGGAGAAGACTTGAGATCGAGATCGAGATCGTGAGGTTTTTTCTGGTTATCTTCTGAAGATTGTTGTGAACAGTGTCAGACGATGATAGTTCTTCTAGAAATGAGAAAGAGTTGGTCATTCTAGAAATGAGAGGGTTTTGATCTTTCAGCATGTTCCAATGGCAAATGGTCGATTATTAAACCAGAATTAACCTTTGAAAGTATCCAAGTAACTCCAAACTTCCTGCTAATCCCCCTGCTCTTTTCTCTTTTTATGTGTTAGCAATTGATAATTTTCCAAGCAATTCTGTTTTGGTTCCTCCGGAGTCTTCTTCGATTGGAATAGGCCCATTTCGTTGACTGGCGATGAGTCGTTTCTTTCTCCTGCTTGTTGCATAAATTTCGTTTGCGTCAACTTTTCTCCGTTGATTGGGTTCTTGGCTGGTGCTCTGTTTGCTCTTCTTGCCAGGCGCTTTATTATTCATAGCTATGTTTGTGTTTGTGCTAAGGACAACATCACAACCAAAATATGATACCAGCTAATTTATAAAATGTTTCTCACTCTTTGAAAATAAACCGATAATTTTGACTTGCAGTCTGCGACAACGCTTTGTTTGTTAAAAGATATGTTACACTTGTTTGATTTTCTTCAATACATTATCAAACACCTTTAAAGGTTTTTATTCCACCACAAAATTTGTGGTGTCTTTCGCTTTTGATTCTTTCTTTGTATCTTATTAACATACTTAAACCGCAGTGACGCTTTAAGGCTGATTTCCAGACATTTTCTGTCGTAAACAAAAGAATTTCCGCCCGCTCGGAAAATTCCACTGACTGGAAACTGGGCTTTACGAGAGAATATGTCGCTTTGAATTTGAATAGAAAGTTACGCCTGAATAACCTTTTATTGTGTAAAATTCCGCCCGCTCGGAAAATTCCACTGACTGGAGACTGGCCTTTAACAGTATTTTCAATTTCAACTAAACCAGTTCATATGACAGAACAATTGCGAGAGCATTCCAAGATGAAAATAAAATCCGTTTTCACGAAAGAGCTCGGATTTCTATAAATTCACGAGCAACCTGAATTTTCGGATGAAACTGTGATGCTGACAAAATATTTCTCAGACGTCACGAAACAGTTGTTATTTCGTAGTTATTCCCAATCTTGCACGGTGGAACAAATTTATTAAAATATGTTTCGAAAATCCGAATTTCCCTGTCCCTGGAAATTTTTTATTCAAAAGGATGGTGAAAGCAGGAAAATTAGGCCTCAATTTCCGTTCGTTTTTTGTTTTCACGCATTCTGATTGGCCCAATTTGGGGAGGAGTGTCTGATTTGTTGGCCAATCAAAATTACGTGAATGTCTGTTTATCAACAAGAGCCCGTCAATCGGAATGCAATAATCAACTAATCAATCAATTGATTAGACGCGAAAACGAGGCAGAAGTCTCGGCATTTCGAAGATGGCGGGCCTAAATGGCTGTGCAAGGTCGTTGATCTCTCAATTATCAAGGCGTACAGCTGTCAGAGGGTTGCTTGCAAGACGATCATTGCCAGTCATCACAACCACAAGGAATGATGGTATCTTCACAAAGTATAGAGAACCACCTAATGGGTTCCTTTTCAATGAAAAGGTAAGTATAAAAAAGGATGTTTGAAAAGGTGTTTCAAAAAATGAGTTTGATCTGATGACGATGACCCCCAATGAAAAGGCACCCACATGCATGGTGATAATTTTCTGCACCAAAAATATGTATTAAAATTGCACAGAAGCTAATTTCTGATGAGTTTTTAAGCATTTTCAAGCAGAAATTTCTTAAATTCCCATTGATTTTGTGTCCAGGGCACCAAGTTTTTAAATTTACGCACAAGCGCTCTTAGACTTAGTTAGAGGTCATCGACAAAAGATTTTCGTCCCCGTTAACGGATTTTGTCTGTTAAGATCCAAACCCCCTCCCCCTCCTTCTTAACGGACAAACTTTATGTCTTTTCAGGATTTTCGTCCCCAAAAAAAATATGACAATCTTAACGGATTCAGGTGAGACCCCCTCCCCCCCTAACGGACAAAATCCGTTAACGGGGAGGAAAATCTTTTGTCGATGACCCCTTAAGAGATTTGACTGCGGTGCACAGTACAAAGATTCCAACTTGGTTGCTACATTCCATATATTCCCTGACAGATCTGTGGTGGTGGTGGCGGGAAAAGTAGTCTGTAAAAGAAAAAATGCAAATAGTAGAATCTTACTCTCTTATAGTGGGGACCTGGTGGCTGGAAAGTCGTGGAATGCACCAATAATGCACACAGGAGAACTTCTTACTTGCAAACAAAATTCTCATTTGCAGAAGAGTATATGTCCAAGACTGGAAACTTTGCACTGCAGTGTGTGCATTTTTGTTTTGGCATGCAAGAAATAAATTTTTGTTGCACAGTTTTAGGGATAAAACAGTAAAACAACAGTAAAACAATATAAAGAGTCATTCAAATAAGTTAAGATAACGCAGAACCGGATTCGAGCCAATTAATTTATCGAACTTGAGATCGAGGAACTGTCAAAAAACGCAACATTCGGAAGATTCAAGCATTCCCACTGAAGAGGCAGCCGGAGGGCTGCGAAAATTTTGAGATAACAACAAAAAGAAAAATGTGTAAGTGTGTTTAAAATAATGGTTTATAACAAGAAGGTATGAAATTACCAAAATATAACTTAGCATACAACACACGGGATTTATTAAGATCATTGGCGATAACCGCTGGTGAAAGGAAAAACAAAGAGTCATTTAAGTGAAAACAAAGGGCAAATTACAAACAATAAAATCAGGAGATTTAAAGTTAAGTACTAGTCACATTTGAATTGAATAGTTCAGTTGGTTTGTACTAATTAAGTCTCCTTTGAATTGCAGCCTTTAAAACCTGGAGAGAAGAGGGTTTGGGAAGATTGGGAAGCAATTTGGTATGTTGGTTGGGGAGTCGCTGTTGTGTTAGTTGTGCTTACGTTCATGTACAAACCAGATACGAGGTGTGTATTGCTTAATCTTAAAATATTAAATCATTTCACAGTGAAGATTAACAGCCTGTTTACATGGGAGTTCTCAGCCTGGGCTGAAATTTCAGCCCGTTTACCCGAGGTAAAAATTCAGCCCTCCTCTACGGTCAAACGCTTGTATAAATATCAGTTTGCCCTTACATGGAAAAGTTTCGCCCTGGGCTGAAATTTCAGCTCGCCTTGCACTAGCGAAGATGAAATGTTAATCCCTTAACTAGGTTGTTAATCCCCATTGTTTTGCAAGACACAGGCCCATGTAAAGGCAAATATTTTTTCAGCCCAGGCTGAAATATTGATGGCACATGTGTTTTTGTCTAGTTTTGGCGCTAGATAGACTTTCAGCCTGCGCTGAAACTCTCCCTTCAGGTAATTGCAAAATAATTTCACTTTTGCTAACAGGGCTGAAAACTCCCATGTAAATAGGCCCTAAGTAAGTCTTTGCTTTGTGATTTACTTAATTCATGGAGCAAGAAAGTCGAAATAAGTGATTACTTTAAAAACAACAGTTCCTTTGTTATCAAACAATGTAAAAATAAATTGGTTTTAGCATTGTATTTGAATTTTGTCTACATTTAAAAAAGGATGATAGTGTTGTTTATTTACAACAAACACCATTAACTCTTTTTCAAATGTAGGAAAAATTGAAATAATTTCTTGCAATATTTGCTTGATTTTGACATTGTAGCAAAGCAAAGGAACTGCTGTTTTTCTGCAGTTGCCACTTATTCTTTCTTGTGCCATAAATCAGGAACCACTTGTCAGATTGACACAAAAAAGGTATCAAACTCTAAGTTGAAGCAGTATCCTATGCAAGTGTGTAAAACAGGACAATTAAGTTATAGCTCCTCCACAGCCTTTTCACAAATGGGGAAGAATTTGTTGGGACACCCTATAAAAACGATGTGCTAAAATTTGGAGAACTTTGCAGAGCAAGAATTTTTAATTTGTGCACAAGGTTAAAAGCTTCTATTTACACAGAGCAAAATAATCGAAAAATAAAAAACTTTGCCTTTTCTTTTGACAATGTGACTTTTTACCACAAAATCAGTTATTTAAAAGAGTTAATGTCATTCTTTGCATTGTAGCCCTGTTGCTGCAGCAAGAGAAGAAGCAATGCGAAGAATTGAAGAATACGATGCTGCCCTTGCTGACAGCTCAGAAGATGAGTAAACTAAAATAGTCGTAATTTTTTAATTCATTCCTTAGACTTTATTCACTCTGAGTTGTCTCTTCTGTGTTGTAAAGAGTGTTATTGCAGACTGTTAGATTCATTGATATTGAAACAAAGAGAAATCTTGTATCTGATCTTTGCTACTCTTCTTGTCAGATTTGCTCTGGGGCTAAATGCATTCTGGGATTTCACCACTAATGCCATCACGAATTGCTAAATTTAAATTGGCAGAGCATTTCATCTAATTTGATAAAACACAAAAAAACAGCGAAGCCTCCTGTAGGAAGTCATAATTCGTGTGGGAAAGAATCGTTTTCTAATAAAACTTCAACAGAATGAGACCTCTACAGTATTTTGTTTTCCATAAGGAGATTCTAATGAATCATTTTCTTGGTCCAAAATGCTTCACTCCGCCTATTGGCAACACCCCTAATCAGGGGCAGCGCCAGGGGGTGGACTTATTCTTAAGCAAAAACGATGGAAAAAACGTTAGGTAAACTTTCTGGCAATCAATTCTATCCCTTGTCCACCCTACTTTTTCAGGACTGGCGCCGCTCCTGCCCCTAATAACGGAGACAAATATGCAGAAAAAAGCATGGCTTATGTGTGGATTTTTATGGTTCGTTCCTAGCCTGCGTCACAGACCATAACGAGGGGTAACTCCCTCTGGTTATGGTCTGTGACGCAGGCTAGTTCCTTCCCTGTTCCTTTCATTTTCCCAGATGCAGAAGAACGAGACAAAGAGGTTACTTTGCTGTGTTAAATGTACTAAATTCTGATACTTCTCTTGATGTATATTGTTCATAAAGCTATCTACCAAATCCAGCCCCATTCTCCTACACAAACTGTACAGTATGTAAGGATTTGATTTGAAATGATGTCAAAAGTGAGTTGCCAAAAGTGAGTTGTACATTCTCATTATAATTCTCTTGCAATAATCTTATTAGCCTGTACCATCATGTGTGATAGCAAAGTCACTGGAGAAATTTGGAGCATCAGATGACACCCACAAGACACTGAATTGCTTGTGGACAAATTTACAGAAACGTTTTTGAGTATGTATGCCAAAACAATGTGAGGCTTGCCTTCAGACAGGAAAGCACTGCAAAGACTGGAGATTTTAAAATTTTAGGGGGATCTCTACAGTAGGGGGTCTTAAAAAGTTAGAGGTTCAAAAACGCCCCCTGGTCCCAACTGGGGGTCAGAACTCTCTATCTTTGAAAGCTAGAGCCTCACTTCCATATTTCAAATATCTTTTCACAGGAGGCACCACCCCTTTATCCTTTCCCATACAATCTACTTCCACATTCCCAATCACAAAGAAGCATACAACTTCTCGTGACAACTACACATAATGAATGTTTATTTACAGGGGTCAACGAGTTTGTTGTCTCTTGAATGTTCAATTCTGTTAAAAATTGTCCAAAAGCCAAATTTGTGGTCTGGTTTTTATGCTCAAACAGTTATTATTCTCGTTCTTCCTTGAACTGTATTCCAGTCTGTATATCTAAGTTCATTCTCCCTGGCTCTGTAACAAGGATAACCCCATGACAGGAAGATGGCGAGGTGCTGCTCGCTGATCTGATCACAGAAGTATGATGATTTGTGTGGTTGCTTGTCGAAGTCACGTTCGGCGAGGGGTGCGAGGGGATATTGACGGGCATAGCCAGAGGAAATGTTTTAGGTGCTTCATATCTCGTCTCATGCGGCGTTGTAACAGGGTTTTGTGCGACGATCTGTAGGTTGCATGGCACCGTGAACCCGCCATTTGTAAACAGAGCTCGTAGGACGCTCAGCTCTTTAGACAACAAAGTAACCTTCGTGTTCAAGTCGTCGTTTTCTTTAGTTAGCTGTTCAACTCGTTCTTGTGTCTCAACGATTCGCTTTTTCGATCTATCTCTGCTCTTTTTAACTGCCAAGTTATTCCGTGCGCGTTTCTTCAAATATTCTTGGGCATTTTTTGGTTCTGGCGTTCCGTTTCGGCCATCATCGTCAGCAGTCAATGCCTTGTTGGGCGCTATGGGCCTACCTTCAGAAGTCGGCTGTTCTGGTAGTTTCTCCATGGAAAGGCCGTGTTTTCTGTTGGAATCTTCGCGTGAATTGTCGACTGAATTCGTACTGGAGACGAAGGAAGAAGAACTGCTTTCATCCATGCTGGATCTAAGCTTGGATCACTTGAAAACAGTGAGTTAGATGTGTTGCAATCGGGTGCTCAAGGCGAAGAGATCAGAATGAAAAACAACTATTGTTGCGCAACCCGAATACATTTCAACATGGTTACGTAATTCATTCATAAGTTGTTTACTACATAGTCGATCTAATACGGGGGTGATGTTATGGAATTTGTTTTTCTTTCTTTCGATTTTGATTACTCATCAAATTGTTTCGAACAAACAACATCAATTAATCCTCCAACAACTCGTTGCTTTCTCCCACCTCCCCCGCAAAATTCGAAATATTCGAAGGAAAAAACAGATGGTAAAGACAATTGGTACATCTGTGACCAGTGTCAGATGATCCACTTTTTCATAAGAGACCTGGATCATCAGCCCATACCACTAAAAGGTTCTAAAGCCTGTCGCAAGTTAGATGTCACGTGAAAATTCCCGCGAATAAAAACAATTGACTTTTACATAAGCAATTTTGCGTCATCGCAAATCTCCCCTGTCATCTAATTTGAGACCAACTTTCATTCTGCATTAAAATTTCTGCCTTTTTTTTAATATCAAAAGTTCCTTAAATTTTTCCTTATTTGTTGGTACTATTCAATTTCATGATAGAATCTTTGGTACAAGAATCGTGATATTTTTCCGACTTCTTATAGATACCTTTACAAACAGTTGACACGAAAAAAAATCCTCAAAACACA
>REGM01000223.1:19729-37803 GCA_004194415.1 Aurelia aurita | reverse complement strand
ATCATTCTTGAAAATTCAATCAACTTTCAACACAATGTCAAATTTCAAACTCATTTTTCTCAAAATGTGTTTTTCGCGCGGCGCCAATGCTTAGTGAACTAACTTTTTTGCCTAAACAGATAGCAAAGGGCAATGTTTATACATCATTTTAAAGCTACATGCCTGTAGAGTGATGTAAAAGGCTTTATTTTTGGATCATGTATACTTCTGTACATTTATGACCAAGGCATTTCAGGAGAAAATCTTGCGGAAAGGTAATTTGGACAAGTTTCGAGATATTTTAATGCAAAAAAGATATTTTAGAAAACCAACAACCTAACATCACTCCTCTGGTCCTATGCATTAATTTGATATACTGATATCAGAGCCTGAGCCTCTGGCTGCAAATATTAATGCTCACTGAATGATACTACTCAAATCCCATTGTTCTTTAGTTACCATGGAAATTAATTATCTAATCTAAAAATAGACTTCAAATTTGAAATCAGCATGTTCATATTGCCTAAGTACATTAGTTTAAGGAACATATCTTAAAAGGATAAGATTTTAGAATTTCGACCAGTGACCTACCTTAAGAATGGGTCTTTCCCTAAAAGTTGGGCGGCACGTCCCCGTCATCCCAAGACTCAAGTTACCCCCCCCCCCCCGGGGGACCCAGCCCCGCTGTGACCAGCTTAGGAAGATAATACCAAGTGTCCCAAAAAGTACTCCTATTTGAAAAATCACCAAAATTTGACTACATGGCCGATCTTTAAATTTCTCTTTTCGACAAGTAGATCAAAGACCAATTACTTTCCCAGGTATAGCTGATCTTGTGATTGGTTTTAAATCTGAACACAAATACAAATGCCCAAAGTTGCCTGGACGCGCCCATTATTAGATCATTGGATATCAATGTAGCTTCAACCATAACCCCCGTCGGAAAAGAAACGTTTCGAAATCTGACTCACACACATCTTTGATTTCTTGATACCCTGTGATCAATTCACTTCAATTCAACGTGGCGCCTGAAACTGAATGCAGAAGAGGAAGAGAGGGAGGCAGCTCAACTCGCATCAAGATGCCAGAAAACCCGATAAGAAACCGTCAGCTGTTAACATTTGCAGTATCATGGATTGCATATGCATCGACTTATTTGCTGAGGAAGCCTCTTGGTGTTGTGAGTATGCATTGCATCGCGTTGGACATAAAACATTAGGCTGCTATGCTTTGCTGGCAGATTTTCTTGGGCCTAACTTATTAGCAAGCATCACACCGGCCCCCACCCATCAGTCACCCATCCGGGATCCACCCCTATCAGAACTTTTTTGCAATTGCGAAGTTGGCTAATTTGTGCAAGGAGTTTTCCTATTGTTGCGTAGCCTACTAAGTTTTTATCAGCATCAGACTCGAAACTTCACATTTGCACAATTAGTTGCACAATTGCACATTTAAATAAAAAATAATTTTGTTGTTGTTGGTGCGATGCACAAAAGTTTTGCATGTGTATGTCAGCATGGAAAGTTTGCTTGCTGCACACCAATTATTTTGATAGGAATGATGGAAAATGTTTCTGGACACTAAAATTTCCTGGGTGCATTTCATGATAAGTGTGTGTCAAAAGTGTTTTTGTTTAGGCTAAACAAAAAACAACAGAAAAGAATAGAGTTTTCTGATTGCACCTTAAGGATCTATATGGCGCAAGAAACCTGGAATGCAGCCTGGTAACATGTATTTAAAATTTAGTTATTGTGTTTCAGAACTCCAATGTTCAAGAATGCAGAGCATAGAAAAGTTCCCTGCCATTAAGCTACAAAATATTCTTTGAATATCGAAGTGCTGCAAATTTTAGCTGCCCCTCTACACCCTATTGTAGCATTGATAACAACATCAGCTACCCTTTATCGGCCCATTATTGAAAAAAATGTCAAATGGCTACTTTGTAATAATGTCAGCAAAGCAAGGGGTAAAATCCGGACCAGTGGAGCTAAGGAGCCTTGGAATATTTAGTTGCCATATGGCAACCTGCCCATTAAAAGGTTAAATGGTAAATGTTTTGTTTCTCATGCAAAATTTTGTTTGTTTCTTTGTTCAGGTGAAGTCTGATCTAGCAGCAACATATGGCTTGTCAAAAACAGATCTGGGATGGCTTGATACAGCACTTTTGTTTCCTTATGCCATTATGCAGGTAATGTCATTTATTTTGAGAATCAAAAGGAAGATCTGTGTTGCAGACCTGGCCGTTTAAGGCGCGCGATCGCGCGCGCGCGCCTCATCACGCACCTCGTGGTCTCGAGACGCGTGATCTATCACGCACCTAAAAAAACTTTACCTCCAAATCACGCACCTCGGCTTTTATCTTTTAGGGAACCAGTGTACGATATTCTTTGAATTTGACATCTCTTTGTGTAAAGGAAATCACTCAATTGGTTTGTTATTTGAAAGAAATATGATATTGATGCTTAATCCTTTTCTCAATCCTTGCTATTTCCTGTCTATGATAATGACACAATATCATCATTCTGANTTAAAATTCTCCTCTATCTTGCAAGAAACCAATCTAAGTTGTCGTACATTTGGAAAAGGTGAATGATGTACACCAACTAGGAACAAAATAAGTCGACTCCTCTTCCTATAATACGCAGAAAATTGGGAATTAGGTTATTGTAAACCGTGCATATTACGGTGTGATCTCATTCGTGTGACGAAAAGTGCTCTTTCCCCTGCGGAGCAGTCAGTACATAAGCGGCTTGGTGCGGCATGCTAGCTTTCGTGACTAATAAAAGTGTTCATACTGTCTGTACAAAAAGTTTCTTAACTCGTTTCTGAAAGCTTCCTGACAAACATTTAATTCCCAGTTTTGCAACGAGTTTCTTGTGTTTTTTGTCGTGCTTTTGCAACTCCAAAGTCCCTTCTGCCACGCTGCATAGAGGTCACTTGCAATATGTTCAATTGCCAATTATTACGTAATAAAAAAAAATACGGTTTTTTCATGGTCACCAATGAAATCAGCACCATCGAAAACCCTAGGATGCATGAACTTGTTATCTCGTAAGTCGCCTTTTTCAAAATAAAATTCAGACAATGCTTGCCAAAAGTCCTTGGAACACTTAGGCCCTTTCTTGATAATGACACACTTTTCATTAATTCTATCAGTGGAGATTAGTAGAGGCACCCCCTCCCCCCCCAAACAATGTTGATTTGCAAGGCTATTGTCCTAGCCTTTCATCAGAGTCGCGAATCTTATTTTATCGTCACAGAACAACATTGTTCTAAAGGGGAGAGGGGGAAATCGCATAACAAGGCAAAATTAGCTGAGGTGTTCCAAGACTTTTGGCAGGCGTTGTAGTCTTTTGGTCCCATTTTTCTCTCCTCGTAGATTTAAAAACCCATAAAAAGAATGCAAAATAACATTAGAACATAAAATTCATTAGAAATTGGTACAATAGTGTCAATTCTTTGGCTTGTAAACTCTTGCACTACGTTTAGCAAATTCTTTCCTTCTTCCTCTCAAAAAACATAACGGGGAAGTGCAATGTTGTCTCCGGGTTATCGAGAGATCCACATCAAAACATAGAAATTTCCTCGTTTTGTTACTGTAATACGGGAGCTCGATGGTATCAGTGTAGACTCATTGCAATCGTCGTAGTTTCGCTCCTTGATGGACTGATAATCGCTACAACTACGACTCATAATCAAACTATTCGAAAAATCAGCCAGAAATTGATGAATCTCGTTTTGACGACGGGCGCTTAGGGCTTAAAAGGGCTTAGGCCAATTCAACAAGATTCCAACTCACCGATTCTAAAACCCTTCAAATTCATGCTTCAATAAGATTGTAGAGAAAACAAAACCTACCAGTACCAAGATTTGTACTTCTTCTATGTATTGCTTGGAAATTCCTTCACTTTGACATTGAAAACCTGCTTTTAAAATCCAAAATGCCCTCAGATTTCACCACAGCAATCCTCGTAGCTTTCTTCGGCCATTGATGATGGGAGGCTAAAAGGAGGCTAATCCTGGGAGCGAGGTTGAAATGTTGATTTCCCATTGGTCAATTTGAGCATAGTAGACTAATATTTGGAATACTGCAATCTGATTGGTCGCGCCTGCATTCTGGCGCGTTTGGCCGGATTTTCAGATAGTTTGATTATCAGTCCCAGTTGGAGCGAAGTGCCCTCATCCAATTCAATAAACGAAGCGAAACTGGGACTGAGGTAGTCAGTCTAGGATCCACCCCTATCAGAACTTTTTTGCCATTGCGAAGTTGGCTAATTTGTGCAAGGAGTTTTCCTATTGTTGCGTAGCCTACTAAGTTTTTATCAGCATCAGACTCTGTTTTGATGGAAAATGTTTCTGGACACTAAAATTTCCTGGGTGCATTTCATGATAAGTGTGTGTCAAAAGTGTTTTTGTTTAGGCTAAACAAAAAACAACAGAAAAGAATAGAGTTTTCTGATTGCACGTTAAGGATCTATATATGGCGCAAGAAACCTGGAATGCAGCCTGGTAACATGTATTTAAAATTTAGTTATTGTGTTTCAGAACTCCAATATTCAAGAATGCAGAGCAATAGAAAAGTTCCCTGCCATTAGCTACAAAATATTCTTTGAATATCGAAGTGCTGCAAATTTTAGCTGCCCCTCTACACCCTATTGTAGCATTGATAAAAACATCAGCTACCCTTTATCGGCCCATTATTGAAAAAAATGTCAAATGGCTACTTTGTAATAATGTCAGCAAAGCAAGGGGTAAAATCCGGACCAGTGGAGCTAAGGAGCCTTGGAATATTTAGTTGCCATATGGCAACCTGCCCATTAAAAGGTTAAATGGTAAATGTTTTGTTTCTCATGCAAGATGTTTTTTGTTTCTTTGTTCAGGTGAAGTCTGATCTAGCAGCAACATATGGCTTGTCAAAAACAGATCTGGGATGGCTTGATACAGCACTTTTGTTTCCTTATGCCATTATGCAGGTAATGTCATTTATTTTGAGAATCAAAAGGAAGATCTGTGTTGTGTGATAAAACAGACACTGTGAGTAGATGTGCAGTAAAGAAAATTGAGGCTGCCCTCAGGCTACAATTTAGTCAAGTTTTGAAAAACTGAAATTCTCAATAATCGGATACAGCAGTACAAAATGTATATTAATCATATCTTAAAAAATATTGTAAATTTAATACCAAGATTAACAATTATAAAACGAATCAATCAATTGTTTTTAGCAAGTTGAAATGCACCCAAGCAGTTGTGGACCACCATTTTCATTGGTTGCATTTCAACTTGCAAAATATGATGGAGTTATTTTGGTTGAGAGGAGAAGCAAAGCCAAAGAACCAACAGAGAAACAACAACAACAATTCTTGTATGTTTTGATGATTCTAGATGAAATAAATCTACTGAATATACTGCACCACCAATGGGCATAATAAACGCTCTTCCTATGGCACTTGATTTTACTAGGGGAAATTTCCGTTGATCAGTCTTGATAAGCTTCAGTGGTGGACTCTTTGCCAAATATTGGTGAGTGAGGTTGTTTCAGTTAAAAAGCATTGTTTATTTCTATTGTTTTGAAACAGAAGGTCGGTGTTCTCCCCACCATTGGGGGATGACCGCACCCCCTCGCCCCCCTTGTGTCTGCCACTGATAAGCTTTTATAAATCGCCTTTGATTAAGTCATACTCAATTTCAACCTCAATCATATTCTGTCTCAGTTATATGTATCTTGTCTTTATTTAGATGTTGCTTGGAAATCTTGGGGACAAGTATGGATCGAGGAAGATTTTGGCACTGAATCTGGTGATGTCTGCTCTTTCAATGGTAATTTGTCTCTTTGTTGTGCTGAGTCTTCAAACCAAGCTCAGACTGCAACTTCTACCATTGCACATTTCGAAATATATTGCAGTTCTCACTAGGAAATACCTGTCATTTTATTTTTATTTTTTTTATTAATTTATTTATACAGTAGGCGAGAATTAATTATAGCTAAATTTACAGCTAATTTAAGCCTACTCTACAATACAATATATACAATATTAAAGAAAAAATAAATTAAGATATATTAAGGCTAATTACATGAGGATAAAAACATAAAAGTCTATCCTGTTAGGAACCCAACTTGTGGTATATATACCTTGCAAAGCCTGCAGTTGCACTTGTCACCTTTCCAGCACCTTATTTGCTTTTTAAAAATTGGAAGGGTGCTAGAATCTTTTATCTCAGGTGGTAATACCTGCCACATTCTATGTCCAAGGAAGGCTATAGTCTCGATTCCAAAGGAAGTAGTGCGTACCTTTGGAAGCTGCACGTCGTTACCATGTCTTATGTTGTAACCAATNTCGAATTACATGGCGACCAAAAGCAGTTGGAGAACATGTCTCCTAACTCTAAGAACCTTGCTTAAATCAATTTATGAGAGGCATGTGAAGGTGATTTGATCTGGAAGGCTTGAAGGTATTCAATTCCTCTTCATTCCAGGACTGACAAAAGTGATACGGAGTAACTTAATTACTGAAAAGCAGTGGTTATCAAACGGCCTAAATACGAGCGTTGGACAAAGAATGTAAGACGGACGAAAAAGCGATTGTTTGTATTGCTGTTACCGTTCAAAATATAATCAAATCTTGTTATTTCAACTCATTTCCAGTCGTGTTTGCATTACCAAGTGCTGAAACACTCCTTTCTTCATTCTTAACCTCTAAAATCCATCTTTAACAGAGCAATATCAAAAGCTTAAAATCGCGCGCCTCGCTTAGCGAGGCGCGTGATTTACCGCGCGCCACTAAAATAGCTTACGGCCAGGTCTGTGTTGTGTGATAAAACAGACACTGTGAGTAGATGTGCAGTAAAGAAAATTGAGGCTGCCCTCAGGCTACAATTTAGTCAAGTTTTGAAAAACTGAAATTCTCAAAAATCGGATACAGCAGCACAAAATGTATATTAATCATATCCTAACAAATATTGTAAATTTAATACCAAGATTAACAATTATAAAACGAATAAATCAATTGTTTTTAGCAAGTTGAAATGCACCCAAGCAGTTGTGGACCACCATTTTCATTGGTTGCATTTCAACTTGTTAAATATCATGGAGCTATTTTGATTGAGAGGAGAAGCAACGCCAAAGAATCAACAGAGAAACAACAACAACAATTCTTGTATGTTTTGATGATTCGAGATGAAATAAATCTACGGAATATACTGCACCACCAATGGGCATAATAAACGCTCTTCCTATGGCCCTTGATTTTACTAGGGAAAATTTCCATTGATCAGTCTTGATAAGCTTCAGTGGCGGACTCTTTGCCAAATATTGGTGGGTGAGGTTGTTTCAGTTAAAAAGCATTGTTTATTTCTATTGTTTTGAAACAGAAGGTCGGTGTTCTCCCCACCATTGGGGGATGACCGCACCCCCTCGCCCCCCCTTGTGTCTGCCACTGATAAGCTTTTATAAATCGCCTTTGATTAAGTCATACTCGATTTCAACCTCAATCATATTCTGTCTCAGTTATATGTATCTTGTCTTTATTTAGATGTTGCTTGGAAATCTTGGGGACAAGTATGGATCGAGGAAGATTTTGGCACTGAATCTGGTGATGTCCGCTCTTTCAATGGTAATTTGTCTCTCTGTTGTGCTGAGTCTTCAAACCAAGCTCAGACTGCAACTTCTACCATTGCACATTTCAAAATATATTGCAGTCCTCACTAGGAAATACCTGTCATAGAAGGGGGTTCCCGTTGATGGCATTCTTGTAAAATTAAGGATAAATATTCTTGCATAAAGAAGTGAGCAATGGTGATGTAAACAATAAACTAGTAAGAAGTGAAAAATATGGTTTTTAATTTCCAGTTGAAGCAATGAAAATGTCCAATTGAAAACATTTACAAAATAGCAGAACGGAAAAGAATTGGCACAAATTAGTAATAGAAACAATTCACAAAAAAAGAAATGTGTTGAGGTGACAGACATGTTACACTCAGAGAAAAAATGATAGTTGTTAACATAAAAGATAAATTAAAGAAAAGACTGTTAGATTAAATAAAGAAGTTTCTTAGCCTAAGGAAGTTTTTGTATTTGATTGAGAGAGCTGAAGAGCCTTCATGTAAGAGACAATTTTTGTCTTTATATATATATATATTTACATTTTTTCATATATTTACTTTATATTTACAGTTGCTCTGAAGATGCCCTAGTGGGCGAAACTAGTCAGCACTGAAATAAAGAATAAAAAGCACAAAAAGACCAAATTGATGCCTGTTTTCTTGGAATGGTTAGGCCCTCTTCAACCGTACACTATATACATATATTTACAGTATATATGTTTATTTGTACCCATAGGTGACATTTGGATGTTGGAAAAGCATCATAGTTCTTGCTATTTTGCTGTTTGCCAATGGAGCTTCTCAGGTATTTTTATTTTCCTTTTGATTACTGATTTGAAAAAGCAAAACCATCATAAAGCATACTGAAGCTTTTTTTGTGTGGCACTGATCAGAGTATGAAACATCAGATAATATCTGAATGATGGGACAATGAACAATGATACTCGAGATCAAGAAAACCAGAGACCTCGCAAAGACAGATAAAACAAACAATTGTTATATATAATTTACAGTATGTATGTATGTATGTATCAGTTTGCCACTAAATAATATAAAATTTCCAATGTTTTAAAAGCTAAAAATAGATACATTACAATTTTAATACAAATTAAATAAATACTTGTAAAAAACACCCCTAATTGTAGTGGCAGGGATAGCATTAAAAGGCTTAAAAGGTTGAATTGACCTTATTTCCATAATGGTCCCCTCAGAGGTGGTTGCTTGAAACAAAAACAAAAAATGCGCAATTTAGCAAGGCCGAATCATGAATGTGAGAGAGGACATATTAGAACATATATACGTCATATATTCTTAGTAGAACATATATACGTCATTTTCTTCTCTCTGTATATTTTGGAAAAAATTGTCTTTGATCTTGTGTTTAAACGAGTTGATATTGTTTGTGGATTTTAAATCAGAAGATAGGCTATTCCATATTTTTGGCCCCAGGTAAGATAGGAATTTTTGCCTGTGTTACTTTTGCGAAATGGAAGGTTTAATTTAAACTTAGACCTTCGCGTAGCTCGGCTCTGGTCGACTGGATGGAATATTTCNAACAAAAACAAAAAATGCGCAATTTAGCAAGGCCGAATCATGAATGTGAGAGAGGACATATTAGAACATATATACGTCATATATTCTTAGTAGAACATATATACGTCATTTTCTTCTCTCTGTATATTTTGGAAAAAATTGTCTTTGATCTTGTGTTTAAACGAGTTGATATTGTTTGTGGATTTTAAATCAGAAGATAGGCTATTCCATATTTTTGGCCCCAGGTAAGATAGGAATTTTTGCCTGTGTTACTTTTGCGAAATGGAAGGTTTAATTTAAACTTAGACCTTCGCGTAGCTCGGCTCTGGTCGACTGGATGGAATATTTCGTCAGTGTAAGCTGGGGCCGTTCCTTTGAAAAATTTCATTATGTTTACACATATATGTTGATCTATTCTGTTCTTTGTGGGGAGCCAATTTATCGCTTTGAATTCTGTAGCCCCAACATGTGTTGTGTTTTTTAAATTCAGATAGAAACGAATGCATTCCTTGTTTCAAAGTTCTAAAATATTTATTCATGTAGATTTCTTCGCATTTTTGAACTCTTCAAAAGATGTGTTGACTTCTAAACCTTTCCCTCGTAAAATCAAAGGAAATTCACAGCATTACATTTTGTTTGTTAGTTTCTACCAAGCATCCAGTTTTTAGCAACACTGAGAAACTAAGCTTATTGAAGCAGTGTCCGGACCCTTTGTATCGATTTGGCCACACATTGTGATTCCTTTAGCTTGAATTGTATGAAGTTGGTGACTTTCCTTACTCTACGTAGCAGATTTGACAGGGCGGAGACCTCAACAACCTACCTTTAGAGTGGTTGGCTAGCACACTACCACTGGGCTATTTCCACTGAGCCATCCCTACAAAGACCTTGACCCTATTAAAATTGTTGTTGCTTTGTTTATTCTGTAAAGGCAACATGTTGGCCAAACTGTGTTCGTACATTATCATCATGGTACACAGATCAACAGAAAGCTACCATATTTGGAATTTGGGGTACGTGTACCTTTGCAGGTGGTCTCATTGGAACTGCATTGGCGGTAGGTCATATTTTAAGCATGTAAAAGCATATCTTTCAGCCAGTTTTACTTCATTTGAAATTTCCTATGAAAGCTCAAGGATGCCTTTGTTTTATTTTCTTGAATATCAAAGATATTAATGCGTATAGTGCATCAAGAGGCAAATCACTCCAAGAAATAGCGTAATGAGATTTTGGGATTTTAAAATTCTCTCGGATTATTAAATATTTTTTGAGATTTTTTCTCAGATTTCAAAATTTTGTGGAATTTTTATCATTTTTTGGGGGAAACTTTTGCGATTATTTGATAAATTGCAAGATTTTGAAGATTTTGTAGATTTCGAAGATTTTTGAAGAATTTTGAGCGTTTCGAGAGTGTACGAGATTTTTTTAGTGATTTGCTCCTTGTAGTGCATATAGATTCACTTGTTTCTTAGAAGATATAAGGTGACAAATAAATTCCTTTTCGACAAAGAAGTATTGCTAAAATCACATGACATGTTGTCTGGATGAATAGCTCCCATTCATTAACTGTTTTAAGTCCCATTCATCCAACTAATGTTTTTCAGTTCTGAAGAAATCGTATATATTCTTTTCAAGGTTCAACTTCAAGTCATGTATGCACCGGATTTGAAGATGATTTTCATTGTTCCATCAATCATTGTGGTAAGAGAAGATTTATNATTAAATATTTTTTGAGATTTTTTCCCAGATTTCAAAATTTTGTGGAATTTTTATCATTTTTTGGGGGAAACTTTTGCGATTATTTGATAAATTGCAAGATTTTTGAAGATTTTGTAGATTTCGAGATTTTTTACGAGGCTGCGCGCAGGCTAAGATTTTTAGAATTTTTGAAGATTTTTTAGGATTGTTTAGGAGAGTGTACGAGATTTTTTTAGTGATTTGCTCCTTGTAGTGCATATAGATTCACTTGTTTCTTAGAAGATATAAGGTGACAAATAAATTCCTTTTCGACAAAGAAGTATTGCTAAAATCACATGACATGTTGTCTGGATGAATAGCTCCCATTCATTAAACTGTTTTAAGTCCCATTCATCCAACTAATGTTTTTCAGTTCTGAAGAAATCGTATATATTCTTTTCAAGGTTCAACTTCAAGTCATGTATGCACCGGATTTGAAGATGATTTTCATTGTTCCATCAATCATTGTGGTAAAGAAGATTTATTTTCTTCCAGAATTAAATAGAGCGTTTGAGTCTTTTTGCTGAAATTTACCATCGACATGGGCAACTTTGCGGGGCAACTTTGCGGGGCAGCTTCAGGACTAGCATTCTCCTTTCTAGAGTCGATTTTACTTGCATAAGATATGCTTGGAAGCGTTGTCTTCGCCTTTGGTTTCAGAGTAAATATAGTACAATTCCAAGTCTACCAAGTCTACCCTTTTCAGAATTGGTACCAATCAAACACACCCTAAGTTTCTTTACCACTGACGAAGGGCACAGCCCGATACGTTTAGTGCTTATATTCTATGGCGTTTTTAGTATTTACAGTTAGAGATTATCGATTATTATTGTTATTCATACTTCGCCACACGCTGCACATTTATTTGAATGAATATAGTACAGTAAGAAGTACGATATATTTTTTCACTTGTACAAAGATGTGTCTCCGTCTGTAAATTTAGTTTCACCTTACATTGAACTGCTCCTAACTGTTTCATCTTGACAAATTTATAGCAAATAGCATATAAATCTATTCTTTTAATTTTTATCTTTGGAGAAAATCTGAATTTAAAGAAAATCTAATTTAGTCGCTCTCTTTTAGTTTCTAGTTGGTATCCTGGTATTCTCAACTTTGTATATGCCAGAAGAACTAAACATTGAAGTTCCAGGAAAAGGTACTGACAACTTTATTTTCTTTTACTCAAATGGCCTTATTGAATCGGCAGATACTGCATACAATTTTGGATAAAACAAAACAAATGGGAATCACACTTTGATGAGGACACAAGTCGAAAAGTCCTCCTCTCCGTGTGTTCAAATATATTCGAGTTTATTGCAGAACTATTTAGGTCTCAATTTATTGTAATACTAAGAAAAAAGAATTAATAACAAAATGTTGTTACTGTTACTTTCTGGCCGTTAATTCAGTTTAAGGAAAGCCTTTTAAACCAGAGCTTGCAATAAGATCTTAATAGTTTTCCCAGCTTTGACTTTCTTTTAACAGATCTACAAAATACTGTTCTTGGCAAGAAAATATTATCCGACAAACAGCTGACCTTCTTTCAACTATGGAAAGTTAAGTACGTTGAATATATCCTTGATTCTTCCTTTAACATACATTTAAAAATTATGATAATTATGATTTACTCAAATGCGAGAAATTGCGAAGAAAATAACCAGATGAATTCTTTTCCTTCCAATCTTACGGTAACACTGCTACAGCTCATGTAACACGACGGTAACATGTACGGTAATGCAACTAATTTCCTTATTTTCTAGAATGCTTCCAGAGTTAGCTTGGACTACATTTCTCATGAAGTTGGTTCGCTACTGCTTGTACATGTGGCTACCTCTCTATCTTTTCCAAAATGTAAGTAAACTTTTGTTGTTGGTTTAGGGTTGTGTTTGTTTGGTACCAATTCTGAAAACGGTAGACTTGGTAGACTCGAAATTTGTGTTTGATTGACTCAGAAATTCTCAAAACGGTAGGTTTGGTAGGTTTGGAAGACCTGCCAAACCTTCTGCTCCTAAACTCTGAAGGTTTCGTAGACTTCGGAGAGATTCTCGATTTCATTAGTGAACTGCAATGGTGAACCTGAAACCCACCGTTTTTAACATATTATGTTTGATTGGAAAGTATGTTTCGGTCTCTGCGAAGTCTACTGTTTTCAGAATTAGGTAGGTTTGGAAGTACTAATCAAGTGTTTGATTGGTAATTCTAAACCTACCAAATTCTCAAAATACGGAAACATATTTTCCAATCAAACGCAAAAATGTTAAAAATGGTAGGTTTGGGTTCACCATTGCAATTCGGTAATGAAAACGAGAATCTCCCGAAGTCTGCCAAACCTTCTGTCTTTTGGAGCAGAAGGTTCACAAGGCCATCCAAACCTACGAAACCTACCATTTTCAGAATTTCAGGGTCAATCAAACATGAATTCCGAGTCTACCAAGTCTACCGTTTTCAAAATTGGCTCCAATCAAACACACCCTTAATGTAAAGTTTTTCACGATTTCATATTGGATATGTGCATGTTGATAGGGCATGAGGAGAGAGGTGCGAACAAGTATAATTTTGTGACAGATATATTATCTACGGAAGCAAACAGAATTTTTTTGTATGGAAAATGAATCCATGGAATGATAAAGTGGATTCAACTGGACAAGAAAGGCGTAGAGTCAACAAGGTGTGAGCTCATTTAAAGTAACACTGGTTTGTTTGCGCTATCCTAAACCAAGGGCGCCTACCTTGTATGAATTGGGTTTATTCCCAGTCCCGTTTTCGTGACATAGTACACAGAGAAATTGCTGTCCTATTGTCCTTAATCCGAACCGAACGACATAAGATGACGTAAGAGTAAGTTTGTGGTTTCAAATTCAGGTGTTGATGTAATACGATATCAACTGTTATAAGAGATGACCACAGGGAACCAGATAGCGCGGTTTTTGAATATATACACGGATTAACAGGACAGCAATTACTCCGTACGTGCTATGTGACGAAACATCACGGTGAATAAAACTAATGCATACAAGGTAGGCGCCCTTTCCCAAACCAGTGTATTCTGTTGTGTGAAAAAGGTATTAGGATTGAGTAAAAAGTTTAATGGTACAGTTAACATTCGCACATTAACATGGTTTTCCTGCCTAAGAATTCTTGTTTATAAAAATTTACAGTCTTTCATATGGATCAAGAATTCTTGAAAATTCTGACGAATTCTTGTCATGTTAATGTGCGCAAGGCCTGTATTGTGTGTATTTAATAAAGGCTCTATGTAGTGTTTGATTTTATGAATCTAAGTCAATGGTAGACATGAACTCAGTGGTTGCCATGGAAAGTTTCAGACGTATATAAAGTCGATTTTTAAATATTATTCGACATATTTTACAGCTCAAATACACGAAAACTATGGCTGGAGCTTTGAGCACAGCATTTGAGATTGGTGGAGTGGCTGGTTCTGCATCTCTTGGTTTCTTAATGGATAGGTAAGCTTGGAAAAAAGAATAATATTGGGAAATGGGATCGGAATCCCGAATGTGCAGCGGAATTTCATTCCATGCTTGTATTCCAGAATTAAAATGAATGACCTGAGCTATAAGGCGCCGTCTATAAATAGGATAAAGAAAAACCAAAGCACGCCATTGCATTGTTTTCTTCAGCTTTGCTTTCTTTGCTCACTTGCTGGATTATCAACTACAATAGGCTATTTATAAACCTATGAGATCGCATCTTTTAACTCAGGTTATTCCCTTTGAAGCAGCTCTTTTTAGTAAGGTCCAGATTGAGTAGGAACGTGCGTCATCAGTGCTTCTTGTTTGGTATTTGGAAATAGGGTAATCGCTGGGTCTTGTTGTACAAGCTTACTTGATATATTATATGTATATCTTGTAAATTATAGCCGCAAAATCACACTTCAAAAGTTGGTGTATCTTAAGAATGTTTGTGCAAAGTTGATTTGATTTTTCTAGAGCCTGGCTTTGAAGCCTTCATAGAGTTTATTTCTTGCTATTAGGTAAACCTCCAAACAGGAGATATTTCTGTTAGAATTTAACTTCAATGTTTGTTTATTTCATAGGTTCATGGGTCCCGGCAAGACACACTGGGGCATTGTTATCACCTTAGCCGGAAGCACAGTATCTTTGATCTTATTCCAGTTAACAAGCACTTGGGGATGGATGTTTAATGTCGTATTTATGCTGATGGCCGGTATCTGCAATTGCGGTCCCGATGCATTTGTGTCCGGTTCGATCGCAGCGGAACTTGGTGAAAGAGAGAATGCTCAGTCTGCCGTATCCGGATTTGTTAACGGTATGTTCTTTATAATTCTGTATTGGATCAATAATTTTGTAAACAGCAACACAAACTCCAGCAGTGGCAAGTTGCTCGTCGCTCCTTTAAATGCAACCTTCTTTTTCGACGATTGCCTGTCTTTCAGCTAAAATTTTCAAATGATCAGCTTCTAAGCTTTTAAAAAAATAGACGAGACACTTTTAAAATCCCATTGTGACGCTATGTTTTGTAATGGCTTTATTTGCCCCAACTCTGATTTTTGAACGTGAATTGATAAAGTCACGTGACATGTCAACTGGACGAACTCCACTGGCACCAATATATTTCGTCTTCTCTAAGATGCCCCATAGCAAACCTGTGCCCGGAGCACCCTTGTGTCACATTTCAAGAGAATGTAGCCCCGACCCCCTATAGCAGTGTGATTTTCCTTCCAACAGGATTTGGCAGTTTGGGTACAATTGTGGAAGGTCCTATCGTTGGATTCATTGCAGAACATTATGGTTGGAAAAGTACATTCTATTTAATGATTGGTTTGTCTTTAATGAGTGTTTTGACAATGATTAAAGCCGCGCGTCTAAATGACCGTTTACGGCAAAATGTATTTTAAAACTTTAGCCCTTCATTCATCCGTGTTTCCAATTTTGGTAACCAACTCATGTTCAATATTATAAATTTACAAATAGAATAGAAGTATGCATCATAAAAATGTCGAAGCATATGGTAGACTTACATGGCAATCTATTTTATAAATAGACCATTTCGACAATCAAATAAGGTGACTGGGGAGAGCGGTTTGTTCTGGTAAATGGCGGATGCAGATTTGGTAAACGGCTGCCACGGAGCTTTACAAATGATAAATTTCCCTCTGCAGGACTGTTGGTTTTAAATTCACAGTTAAAATAAAGAAATCATCACCTAAAATATAGCCGAAAAAGGTGTCCATCACCAATAAGCCTCGTAACTAAAGGGAGACCGAATCTCCAACCGAGACCTCAAATCAAATTGCTTTGGCGGGAAAATATTTGTGATTCGTCATCTCCGTTTATCAGAATAAATGAAGCGAGATAAAACAAATGTTTTGGTAAGTTTCGAGAAGAGAACTTGGAATTACTTTACTCTCTATGAGTTGTGCAAACTGGAAGAGATACAATAATTCAGAATTGTGGCGAAAGATTGTTTCGATTGGAGTCATTTGGCAAGTCACTTGATATCTCTTCCAGTTTGCACAACATAATGTAATAGCATTAGATATGCCAGATGACTCGTGCATCCATTGCAATAAATTACTAGTCATTCTTTTATAGGAGAAAGGCTAACCTAAGTGTAGAAATTTATGTCATCTAAAGTTAAGGTAACCATATGTCAGAGTAGTAGTCCACAGGGAGCCCCTTTCAAAGTAGCAGAAACTAAACGAATAAAAAATAGACGAGGCGGGGTATCTGCGAAGGAGCAATGAAAGATGAACGATGCGCGTTTTGCGGAGGAGAGAGCGGAGGAGGGAACGAGCGGAGGAGAGAAAGGAGAAAGGAAAAGAAGAAAGAAGTTTCTGCTACTTTGAAAGGGGGCTCCCTGTGAGTAGTCCATAACATTTGTTGAGTTGGTTTGACCACTTAGAATTGTGTCTGTTTCGTACGCCCACGGCGGTTATCCAGACATTGGCATGTCATATTAATTCGCCAAGCAAATAAAAACCACTAAAGACAAATTTGGTTTTGATAAGGAATATATTTTTAACTATTGATGGCTGATAAATCTGCCACCCAAATAAAGCAAAGCAGCTCGGGAATGTTAAAAAATCCCTGAAGACGTTTTTTGAGGGATTTCAGAGAAAGCAAGTGACAAATCCAGCATGGCCTCCAAATCTTTGGCATCTTTAAAAAAACATTGCACGGATGGTTAATGCATCTTCTGTTTATTTAATGGCTTGAAAGGAACTTCAAGTACTTTGCTATAATCCTATATGCAGAAGTTCTGATATCTTGATTATTTTCAGAATTACAGCGTCTTCTTTGGTTGGTGGGCCAGTTTTGAGAATGTGACGTCATCAAATTGCTAAATCGTAAGCTAGAAAAGCTGCAGATTTTTGCTTGCAGCCATATGATAGACATTCATAAACTATAGTTTTCTTGAAGATTGTACCTTTTTTCATATTTCTATTTAAAGGATCTACGATTATTTTAATTTTTTACAAAACTTTTCACGAGTTCTTTCAATAAAAAGAAAACCGCTGTCATTCTGAAAACAACAAAGATATTAGAAATGCTACATATAGGATTATAGCAACTTACCTGAAGTTCCTTTCAAGCCATAAAGTCAAACAAAAGATGCATTACCCATCCGTGCAATGTTTTTTAAAGATTTGGTGGCTGTGCTGACAAATCCAATATAAATCGATAGTTCTAATTGTCAAAGACATATTTGAACATTCCAGTGGTTATAAATTCATTATTGGTTGTAATAGGACCAGGCCATGATTGATTAAAGAACCTTTCGAGACTTGTTTTTCAATCTCAGTAAAAATTATGTGTGTGAGTTTTTATGAATCATTCAAGCGTTGTGCTTAATCAAGTCGTCGATCATACTATTTGCTGAACGAGGAAAGATCTGCGTGATAAGAAGCACCAATTTATCTTGAAATTGCTAGAGTCCAACATATCGTGTGTGGACGAAAGCAAATCCATAATCACCGAAGAAGCTAATGAAATCTTTTCTTCATTCGCCTAAATTGCCCAAGGTTCAAACGTAGTGCATATCCGTAATAGATATACCGGATGACCAGTGGCGGCGGGAAAATGTTCAGGACCACGCCCTTTTTATCCTTGGGAAACGCCCTTTTTATTGCTAAGAACCGCCCTTATTTGTCCTCAAAATTCAGGATCTAACTACCTAACCCATCCTTCGACAATTTCTCTACGGATTTGGACGCATTGGAAAACCGACTTTGGAGAGAAGTG
>REGM01000223.1:7936-18277 GCA_004194415.1 Aurelia aurita | reverse complement strand
CCCCCCCCCCCCCCCCGTGGCGCCGCCACTGAATAAAAACACAACTGCTAAAATGTCAAACGTTTCGATGTAAAATAAAATCTTTCGTCAGCGTATCTAAAACTAACGAACCAAGGGCGTCAGGACACCGATGCTTTGATTAAATATTTATTTACCTTGTTTTAATTGTTGTTATTTTCTTTGTCTTGTTTTCCTTGTCTTGTATTTCAGCTCCTGAACTTGGCCTAATAGCTCAGTTTGGTCATTCGAATCTAACTCCCTTGTTTTCCTGTGTGTTAGTGCGCCTTCGCAGAAGAAAAGGTTTTAAACCGTATAGCTTGTGGTTGAGTGGACTCGCCCAAGTCGTCTTGTAAAAAAGAGAGACGACTTGTTCCTAACAGCTCACAGCTGGATAGCCGGCCGCTTTTTGGGCCGGCAGGCGGCACCTTAGATCACGATTTTTGACCAATAGTAGAGAAGATAGTAATTTTCTCAAAAAGAAAGTAACGGGGGCCAAACTAAAATTGAAACAGAAATATCTGTAACAAACTTCGCGACGTACCTGTGTATACAGTAGAACTACAAGAAATGTAACCCCCTGGTTTTGGATTTCTCGCGGTTGGGTCCTATTACAAATTTCGGGGTATGCGAGGTCACGCACGGCCATGAATATTTAATGAGGAGCTGTTGGCATGGGCGATAAGAAACGCGGTAGTTAATTCCTAAAAAAAAATTCTTCCTGTGTCCCTATGCCCAATCCCCCTGTGTCCCTATGCCCGTGAAGGTTGTTGTTGTTGTGCCTGGTTTTCCTTGTTTCCCTGTATTCTGATTTGAGTGGCTGACAACAACAACCTTCACGGGCATAGGGACACAGGAAGAATTTTGTTTAGGAATTAACTACCGCGTTTCTTATCGCCCATGCTGTTAGGAACAACTCGTCTCTTTCTTTCTTACAAGACGACTTGGGCAAGTCCAGCGGTTGAGGGAGTTAGATTCGAATGAACAAACTGAGCATTTAGGCCAAGTTCAGTAGCTAAATACAAAGACAGGGAAAACAAAACAAAGAAGACAGCAACAATCAAAGCAAGGTAAATAAATATTTAATCAAAGCATCGGTGTCCTGACACTCTTGGACGAACCTAAAATTTACATAAAAATGCTTTGTTTTCCCTTAACGAATGAAAGAAAAGATTGTTAATATTTTTGCTATCATCACTATGTTTCTTCTGTTGATAACAGAAGTTTCTGCTACTTTAAAAGGGGGCTCCCTGTGGCTTGGTACCTGTGGCCCTGTGGCTAAACTTAGCTCAAAGCTGAAACGGAACAGAGGCTACCTTTGGTTGCCGTGACTTCAAGTAATCTCCACATTGTTTTAGCGCATTCAATAGAAATGTCTGTGTTTAACTTCATGTCATTGTGATCATCTTTGTATTGTTGCCATTGTTATGTTTCTTTTGATTGGAAGGACAGGAGTCATCAAGTGTGACAAAACGACTTTTAAAAACATTCGCAATCAAAATATTCTGCACTGAAGCTCACAGAAGTCCGCAGATACTCTCGCCAAGAGACTTTGTGGAAGGTATGTTTCGCTTCAAACTTTTCCTAGAGTTACTGGTTGGGAGCTTATTTTACCTTATCTGTAAAAGGGAGAAGTCCCGGAGAAGTCAGTTTCTTCGCATTTTATGTGCTGTATACATTTTTTTTAGATGGGTGCATAGTAAGTTTCTGGAAGTGCTTTTGGAGCTTAGGAGCACACGTAAACAAATTATTTTACATTCCGTGGGGTTATTTTGAGGAAATTTTATTTTATGAGAAATTTATATGCTTCTGATATTGTGACTGCTTGCTTTTGAGGGTCGTCTTGAGGACAGTCCAAGGAGAAAAGTACAACGCCGCTTATAACACTTTTTGAACAGAGACAATTTCAAAAATAGGGTCTGCTGGGGTAAAATGGGTAAGGTTGGGGTAAAGTGAGAAGGGGGAAAATGTGAATATTTTTCTTAGAAATCATGATCCACAAATAAGGAGAGGTCTAGAACGCCTAACTTTGGCCGTATCGCCCAAGAATGACCACCGCAGAAATACAAGCCCGTTGTTAATTCACCAAACTATTTGTCCTTTCCCCAGAAGTAAATCGAAAATGTAAAGTGTATNCCCCCCCCCCCCCCCCGTGGCGCCGCCACTGAATAAAAACACAACTGCTAAAATGTCAAACGTTTCGATGTAAAATAAAATCTTTCGTCAGCGTATCTAAAACCAACGAACCAAGGGCGTCAGGACACCGATGCTTTGATTAAATATTTATTTACCTTGTTTTAATTGTTGTTACTTTCTTTGTCTTGTTTTCCTTGTCTTGTATTTCAGTTCCTGAACTTGGCCTAATAGCTCAGTTTGGTCATTCGAATCTAACTCCCTTGTTTTCCTGTGTGTTAGTGCGCCTTCGCAGAAGAAAAGGTTTTAAACCGTATAGCTTGCGGTTGAGTGGACTCGCCCAAGTCGTCTTGTAAAAAAGAGAGACGACTTGTTCCTAACAGCTCACAGCTGGATAGCCGGCCGCTTTTTGGGCCGGCAGGCGGCACCTTAGATCACGATTTTTGACCAATAGTAGAGAAGATAGTAATTTTCTCAAAAAGAATGTAACGGGGGCCAAACTAAAATTGAAACAGAAATATCTATAACAAACTTCGCGACGTACCTGTGTATACAGTAGAACTACAAGAAAAGTAACCCCCTGGTTTTGGATTTCTAGCGGTTGGGTCCTATTACAAATTTCACGGCCATGAATATTTAATGAGGAGCTGTTGGCATGGGCGATAAGAAACGCGGTAGTTAATTCCTAAAAAAATTTCTTCCTGTGTCCCTATGCCCAATCCCCCCTGTGTCCCTATGCCCGTGAAGGTTGTTGTTGTTGTGCCTGGTTTTCCTTGTTTCCCTGTATTCTGATTTGAGTGGCTGACAACAACAACCTTCACGGGCATAGGGACACAGGAAGAATTTTTTTAGGAATTAACTACCGCGTTTCTTATCGCCCATGCTGTTAGGAACAAGTAGTCTCTTTCTTTCTTACAAGACGACTTGGGCAAGTCCAGCGGTTGAGGGAGTTAGATTCGAATGAACAAACTGAGCATTTAGGCCAAGTTCAGTAGCTAAATACAAAGACAGGGAAAACAAAACAAAGAAGACAGCAACAATCAAAGCAAGGTAAATAAATATTTAATCAAAGCATCGGTGTCCTGACACTCTTGGACGAACCTAAAATTTACATAAAAATGAGAAAAGATTGTTAATATTTTTGTTATCATCACTATGTTTCTTCTGTTGATAACAGAAGTTTCTGCTATTTTAAAAGGGGGCTCCCTGTGGCTTGGTACCTGTGGCCCTGTGGCTAAACTTAGCTCAAAGCTGAAACGGAACAGAGGCTTCCTTTGGTTGCCATGACTTCAAGTAATCTCCACATTGTTTTAGCGCATTCAATAGAAATGTCTGTGTTTAACTTCATGTCATTGTGATCATCTTTGTATTGTTTCCATTGTTATGTTTCTTTTGATTGGAAGAACAGGAGTCATCAAGTGTGACAAAACGACTTTTAAAAACATTGGCAATCAAAATTTTTTGCACTGAAGCTCACAGAAGTCCGCAGATACTCTCGCCAAGAGACTTTGTGGAAGGTATGTTTCGCTTCAAACTTTTCCTAGAGTTACTGGTTGGGAGCTTATTTTACCTTATCTGTAAAAGGGAGAAGCAGTTTCTTCGCATTTTATGTGCTGTATAATTTTTTTTTAGATGGGTGCATACTGCATAGTAAGTTTCTGGAAGTGCTTTTAGAGCTTAGGAGCACACGTAAACAAATTATTTTACATTCCGTGGGGTTATTTTGAGGAAATTTTATTTTATGAGAAATTTATATGCTTCTGATATTGTGACTGCTTGCTTTTGAGGGTCGTCTTGAGGACAGTCCATGGAGAAAAGTACAACGCCGCTTATAACACTTTTTGAACAGAGACAATTTCAAAAATAGGGTCTGCTGGGGTAAAATGGGTAAGGTTGGGGTAAAGTGAGAAGGGGGAAAATGTGAATATTTTTCTTAGAAATCATGATTCACAGATTTTCTATAGCTACAACTGTTTGAAAAAGAGGAGGTTCGCCCTACCTCGACCAGTTTTCATCAAACGAAGATTTGCCGCTAAGTCAAAAAAAATTTGGAGATAAATTCACCTTTAACAGGCTCCTCAACTCTTGCCACAAACCCTCAGTGAGATCTGCATCATCCGTTTACTAGTTGTCATGTTGGAACCTCACAAATAAGGAGAGGTCTAGAACGCCTAACTTTGGCCGTATCGCCCAAGAATGACCACCGCAGAAATAATACTTTTTATACATTAATAACTTTCCAAGCCCGTTGTTAATTCACCAAACTATTTATCCTTTCCCCAGAAGTAAATCGAAAATGATTTCTAAATAAAGTTAATTTCACTCCCGCTTTTAACCCTCTCACTCCTCTACCCTCAAAATGCTTTGGATTCAGGGGATTCAGCTTTCAACCGTTTTTCAGTGCTTCTCACAAGGGGGTGGAACAGGGGTCCAAATCTCCCTTCAAAATTTGATGATTTCTCCCTTCTCCCTTCAAAATATTACAGCTTCTCCCTTCTCCCACGGATTTTTCAATCTCCCTTTGTGTTTAAAGTTGGTCTTGTTTTCATACGAATTTGGTCTTGTTATCATTGTTTTCAATTTGATTGGCTACCTAACTATAAATCTGGTGGCCAACACCCTTAAATCCGCTCATTCTTTTTAAAGTTTGAAAAATCATTTTTTCTTGCCCCTGTAACATCCCCTTCCCCCTCAATCAATGTTGTTTGGTGTGATTATGGTGTGACTGGATGTACGTTTGTGTTGGAAACATTGCTTAAAAATCACAACATTGACTGAGGGGGGAGGGGATGTTACAGGGGCAAGAAAAAATGATTTTTCTGCAGTAGAGACAAGGGGAGTACTGAAATATTGGGATTTTATTTGTTGGTCTCAATATATTTTGTGAAGGATTGCTGGTACACACAGGGGGAGATGGAAGATATTTTACCCCAGGGGCTCCCCCCCCCCGGTATGCTACACACTCTGGTACACAGTTGTTTCTTGGGTGGGTATTATCTCCATCACAACTGGCCCTCNTTCAGACATGGGGTAAAAATGTATACCCAGACATTTTTATTATATTTTTCAATTGCAATTTTAGTCAAATCTTTGGCAGTTGGGTGGTATTTACCCGCTCATACCCTCACCTGGCTCGGCCACTGGTTGAAAACTAAATGCGTTTCATTGCTGCCGAAGTAAGACTCGTACATGCCCTAATAAGGCCAATGTGTTGTGAAACGCATGCTATATATGGGCGGCATCAAGACAACGAGTGTGAATTCCTGTGAGATTTGTGATAACGCAAAATTAGTCATGCAAAACTCTTCAGTTGTTTTTATTCGCGGACATTTTCACCTGACATCTAATTTGGGACGGACTTTGAGATACCGAGTGAGATACCATTGAAAATTAGCTATGCTGGAGCGCTAAAGGTGAAGCCGGTTGGAGACTCGCTCGCATTGAGTTTCATCAATAAAGCTCTGTTCCTTTAGTTTGTATATGTTGTTTGCAGTTGCATCTCACACAGCATGCAATGACCTCACAGAACTCAATATCTAAACCAAATATCCTTTTATCTTCTTTAAATCCTAAATTTACTTGGCGGTACGTCAAGGACCCCCGGTATGTTCTACACGTAACAGAGAAACTAATATAGAATAAAGCAAGGGTAGTAGAAAAACCACAGGGAAACCAGGAAATAATTGTTGCTAAAAACAAAATTTGTAAAAAAATTTGTCTTTCTTTGTCTCCTGTGCGCTTCGTTATTTGTGTACCGTAGTCCCCTGTGCTCCGCGAAAGACTGCGTCGCGGAGCACAGGGGACTAAGGTACAAAAATGACTAATCGGACAGGGGACAAAGAAAGACAAATTTTTTTTACAAATTTTATTTTTAGCAACAATTATTTCCTGGTTTCCCTGTGGAAAAAGTAGCTAAAATGACTAAAAAGTAGACATATTTTTTATGGAGACCAAGCTCTCAGATGACCAAAAAAAGAAACTTGAGCATAGGAAGAAATTATTGAAGAAGCTTCTTTTTTAAGAAATTAAGAATCTCACCTAGAACTGAAATTTGTCTTGAAATTCTCGTAATTTGAGCACGGACTTTAGGAAACTCTGAATTAAAAATTAGATTTTCGGATGATACATAGAGTATTTTTCATCTTTTGTATTTCGTTCGTGATACATCGAGAGTGAAGCGCGTGACAGAGTGATGTGACCTAGAGCCATTATGCCACTCAAACGGACACTTGATTGGCATAATGGCTCTAGGTCATGTCACTCTGTCACACACTTCACTCTGTCACGCACTTCACTCTCGATGTATCACCAACGAAATACAAGAGATGAAAATACTCGATGTATCACCCGAAAATCTAATTTTTAATTCAGAGTTTCCTAAAGCCCGTGATTTGAGTACACAAAGTTTCTCAACGGTTTCTTTGCCCTGGGTACTAGGCTCTCAAAAATATGAGACTGGTCTCATTTTTTTTAGAGTCTGGTACCCAGGGTACGGTTTCTTAGACTTTCCCGCAAATTCTTGATGTTTACATCGAGTGTCCTCGTGAATTTCACAGCGATGTTTGATAAAGCCGTGCCACTGTCAAGACATTATCGAAGGACCTTGCGAGTAATACAATACAAGAAAGAAATGAAATTAAAGTGAGAATATACTGTAGATGTCGTCGCTAAAAGAAACAGCTTCTCAAATAATTTTGTCCCAGTAACGAAGTTTCCTAATTTTTCAGTGATCTGAGAGTTATGTCATAAAAAGATTCGTGAATTTTCGCCATTTTTTTTGTGTATTACTCGGTATTACTCGAGTCATCTCGAGTAATGCCTAGGCAGAGGCATGGTTGGTAAAATCTGTTCTGAGCTTTTCAAGAAGGCATACGAGATCCCCTGCCAGTGGCGTAACCAGGGTCGATACCAGCCATGGATTCATAGGGGGGCAAAGAAACAAAGTTTTCCGACGACAAAAGCTACAACAACAACAGCAACATCGGCAGTTGTAGGAACATACGTACAATCATGCGTGGAATGACTGATGTAATCCTTCAATAACCAATATTTGGATTTTTTTGCAATCCAACCTTGAACCCTTNGTGGAATGACTGATGTAATCCTTCAATAACCAATATTTGGATTTTTTTGCAATCCAACCTTGAACCCTTCAAAAAATGTAGTGAATATGAAGCAAAAAGATGTTGCAGATTCAAAATTCATGTCGTCATTTATCCTCGAACGTTAATAATTTTGTGTTCGATGCATCATTTCTCCGACAAAATCTTTTAAAGGTGGGCCTGTAAATCACGAAAAAATCCGAAAGTTTTTGAAATTTCCGACAAAAGGCCTGCTGGGGGGCGCTCCGCCCCCCGGACCCCCACTGGCTTCGGCCCTGGGCGTAACGTAGTTTAGGGCTCCTTAGTTCGAGAACCATAACTCATAAGACCAAAAAGACCATAACTCATTTAAAAACATTTGCTAACATGTAGGATTTTTCTACTCAGTTTTCTTTTTGTCTGATTTCATAACTGTATGCGTTCACTGCTTTGTGACTCAGATATTTTATGTATTCTCTGAAGTTATCTAATTCAGGAACTTTTCGTCGTAGATGATTTGAATTATAGTTTGCTTTGAAGATGTTTGACACCACATTCACATGCGAATTCAGATGGCACCATAATCAGTGTCTTCCACGTGAAGGGCATTTTTTGATGTTCTAAATGACGTGGTCTCAAACATTTTTCCAGGAATACCCCCACAAGTAAAACCGCCCTTAGAGCTCTCTTCGCTAATCTAATAGCCCCTATAACGCAATCGCTTCATGGTCACTGCGTAAGGGCCGCACTCACACCAAGTTCCTAAGGGCGCCAAATGTCTCTGTTACGCCACTGTTCCCTGCCAATGTAAACAAAGAAAATTTGCAGGAATCGTCTAAGAAACTCATAAGAAACTTTCAGTACCAAGCAGAAGAGTATTTCAAACAATTTTCATTGGGTCAAATACTTAGTTTCTTATTAAAAATACGCGTATCTAACCAAAGATCTTTTATCTGCAGAGAATCCTTCATTTACTGGGCGATACATCACTGCCCACGAGATGTTATGACGTCACAAAGACAAACTGATTTTGAGAGAGGACAGTGGGAAAACTAACAGAACTCCGATAACACAAACTCGGCTGTGATCTCACCCATCTTCAGTCAAAACAAGATGACTTGCTGTACGCAAAGAACGAAGTATCGGCTGAGTTTTCTCACCATGATTATCCTCACCCTGCTGTTATGCCTCGCCAAAGTTTTCGTTGGATATAAAGAGAATTCATTGTCGTTGATCGCTGAGTCTTTTCACTTAATTTCTGATTTTGCCGCACTTATAGTTGGTTATATGGCATTGCATATCTCGGAAAAGAAAGGCGAAGCACGATATACCTTTGGGAGGGTACGAGCAGAGATTTTAGGTGAGTTTTGCATTGTAACTTAGAATGGAACTATTTGCTGAATATTTTCGTCTGATACTAGCTTGCGTGCAGACTATACTTTTCCACTGGGAAGGGGTGCCAGCGAGGATCTTGTATAGTCTGCGAATTAGCGTCCATTTTTGTGTTCTGAGAGCAAATTGCCTCCTGCGAAGAGGAGCTCAATCTTGCGTAATACATTGACTCCGGAAGCAGAAAGGAAAATGGAAAATGGCGGATGAGACCCACTGATCTCGTGCACTCTTTGCTGCGAAGAAATTATTTTGAAATGCGATCGCAATCTAGTGGCAAGATCTGGTGCATTTAATCCGAAAGCAGAAATTTCAAGTCTTGATTTTAAATTTTCAGTTCCATTTTCAAAGTATTTATGTAGAACTGCGTTGATTTGTTGAAAAAAGGAAGAAATTAAGAGAAGATCCTCATTGTCACTCCTTTGCAGTGGAAAACTATAGTCTGCACACAGGCTAGTCTGATACTAGTCACCAAAATTTTTGTTAGACAAAATCCCGACGAAAATGCCTAAATGACTCCGTTACTCAATTTAATTTTTCGATTATGTACAAAATAAAACCATTTCTATTTTGTAGCTCTCTTGATGTACCGGGTGTCCCAAAAAAAAGTTCCGACGTTTGACTAAACGCAGAGAAAAAATTTCTGAACCTGGCAATTTCTATTCATTCTAATTACATGCTAGGCATTTCAACTTACAGTTTGGCATATCGTGTGAAGAAATTAGTTATCTGAAAATGGAGTTATGAGCTATAATATCCCATTTTCATGTTGAAAGCCAAACCAGGGACGTTTGTACGTTTGTAGGGGGACTCCCCCGATGAGCAGCACTAAAATGGGTCTAAAATTCGTTTATCTTGACGACCAGCAAGAGGATATTCACTGAGGATAATCAAACTATCAAAGTAATGTCTGAAGAATTGAATCAAAACTGTTTGCTGCTGCTATTATTGTATTATGCCAACTGGTAATTTCATTTTTAGAGATGATTTATCTTTACTGTTTCACAAAGTAGAACAAACTTTCTTTGCTTAAAAGTAAAAATAGTTTTATTGTTTGTTAAACCTGTGATATTACGCAATAGTGCACTTTCCCGTGTTTGTCCATTAGAAACACATTCAGCCTAGTTTCCATGTGGTCAAGCAATTTGAGTACTCTCGCCATCAGAAATATGACAATAGGAATGGACTTTGCACTGGCAAAGCATACAATTAGTATTTGTTCCCCTGAGACCTATTAGATTCGATTCTTCAGAGCTTACTTTGAATAGCACAGGTGACATTCGTCTTGCAACAAATAATCAACGAATTTTTACTTTTAAGCAAAGAAAGTTTGTTTCACTTTGTGAAACAGTAAAGATAAATCATCTCTAAAAATGAAATTACCAGTTGGCATAATACAATAATAGCAGCAGCAAACAGTTTTGATTCAATTCTTCAGACATTACTTTGATAGTTTGATTATCCTCAGTGAATATCCTCTTGCTGGTCGTCAAGATAAACGAATTTTAGACCCATTTTAGTGCTGCTCATCGGGGGAGTCCCCCTACAAACGTACAAACGTCCCTGGTTTGGCTTTCAACATGAAAATGGGATATTATAGCTCATAACTCCATTTTCAGATAACTAATTTCTTCACACGATATGCCAAACTGTAAGTTGAAATGCCTAGCATGTAATTAGAATGAATAGAAATTGCCAGGTTCAGAAATTTTTTCTCTGCGTTTAGTCAAACGTCGGAACT
>REGM01000222.1:474431-534194 GCA_004194415.1 Aurelia aurita | reverse complement strand
GATGTGCCTCTCCTGCAGTAACGATAACGGTGTACCTATATTTTGGTACCACCGTTATTCTTACAACGTGAGTAAGATTTTAAACAATGCACCACGTAATTATGTAATCAGGCACCACGTACCCGCCTTTGGACTATCGTACTTACAACATCAGTAGGCTTCCCGGGGGTAACTTCAATAGGGAGATGACGGGGGTGTTCCATTTTGACATGTGAAATCAAACCATAAAATTTATAGATTTTCCAAAAACCATACCCCAAAATTTACTAAGATTTATAGATTTTCCAAAAGCCATACCCCAAAGTTTACAGGATATGCAAAATGTATACCCTAAAATTTAATATTATGGGTAAAAAATCCCAAAAGTTTACCCCAAAGAATTATTTTTGAACATGATACCCTAAAATTTATAATCACACCAAAAATGATACCCCAAAATTTATGGTTTCTTATGATCTTACCAAAAATGACACCCTAAAATTTATTTTCTGCCAGAAAAAAGGCACCCCAAAAAGTGGCACACCCCGTACCAGTATATATGGAAGTGACCCCCCCGGGGTAGGCTGTAAGCCTAAAGCCATTATGCCCTTGGTTGCTAGTTTAGACCCGCATGGTTTAACCCGCGTTTTATCAATTTGCATGACTTGCGTTTTACACTAGCCGCAAATTTTGACGATTTTCGAAAGGTGCAAGTTTTTTTTGACTCACCCAGTTTGTATGCCTTCGTATATCATTAAATTTTCAGTCGTAATGTATTGGATGTATCAACACTTCACGCATGTCAGGCATTTTAAGTTGCAGCTTTGATAACACATGGACCAGGGCAGATTTTTTAACAATAACATCAGTTGCTTTTGATTACATCTAGGCATCCGAAGTAAATCTCGCTCAATAAAAATTTTAGTTTTCAAAGAAATCTCATCCATTTAACTAAAGAATGAGGTTTGATCTTGGCCTTTTGAGTAATATGTGGGAAAAGTAGCGTATAGGAAACAAAACTTGGTTTACAAGATACAAGATGACGTTCTGGCTGGCGTTACCGTCCTAGATTCGTAAACTCTTTAGTGTCTGGACAGAGGTATCGTTTAACGTTTTACATTTATCAACTGTGAAACGATCACGAAGGTATAGGAGATCTCATGTCCCTGTAAGCTACAAATTTGAGAAAACACCCGAAACCCATTCGTAAATCCAAACCGTAAAATTTGGTACGAGTAAGGAAATTAATTTGATAGTTTTTGATCACCGAGGAGACCATCTATCACTTATCGTTTGTTTTTCAAGCCGGTCATTTCAAGCGCTGTATTTTGATGAAGTAACGCGTCATGAGTAGAGTAACAGATTACTTATCGCAAACGTGTCTCGAGCAAGTCGTCCAACGTGTTCAGGTGATAATGCATTATAATCTACTGCAATATCTGTTGCCTGGAACTGATGATTTGGTTTTCTCAAGCTGCAGATCAACACTAATCGTTTAGAGCTAACAAACACTTTCTTGAGAGGTGTTTAACAGATTGCAGAAGCGGAGAGAAGAGACAGTACATGATGGGTTTGTAGTTGTTATTTTGCAGTTTGTAGTTTTAACTTTTAAGCCAAGGTTTAAGAACAAGGATTGCGACGATTATCAATTTATTCATATTTCAGTCCTTCGAAATCATATTTGAAGAAAATCCAGGTCCAGTTTTGTTTTTTGATATCTTTTGTCAAGTTTCTCGTATGCGCGGAATGATTGCAGTCCTTCACTGCCATATTGTCGTTGTATTATGAAGAAATTGAAGTGTTGGCAGGGAACCGTTGTTTTACCAAAAATCGAAGAACAAAGATTGCGACGATTAGCATTTTATTTCAGTCCTTCCTAATCATATTACAAAAACACGGCAACGCCCTTGCAACAGAAAGGTTACACTGTGCAACTTTGAATGATTTAAAACTGGATAGTTTCGAGGTTGTAACACTGCACTACACAATTGGATAAGGTTATATTAAATTCTGTCTCAAATTTGATGTCGCCTAAAAATTGACTTGTTTTGCATGAGTAATTTTACGCTATCGCAAATCTCAATTGACATTTAATTTAAGATAGACTTAAGTTTTTTAATTACGCATGAACATTTGCATTTTCTGGTCGTAAAAATCGCTTCATTTGTTTCTTGCTTTTTGTGTATAACAGAAATTGTGATGTAATGATGCAGTTTCTACCAATTCAACGAATATGTTTCTTGACATAAGAAAAACTTTTGGCAAGAAAAATATTTCATTGTAGCAA
This sequence comes from Aurelia aurita, assembly GCA_004194415.1. Lineage (NCBI taxonomy): Eukaryota > Metazoa > Cnidaria > Scyphozoa > Semaeostomeae > Ulmaridae > Aurelia > Aurelia aurita. The sequence continues at coordinate 531,928 of REGM01000222.1, read as the reverse complement.
TAATCTTGCAGCATTTCAAAACTGATTCAATGATTTACTATTATCTAAGAATCCTGCCTTGATTTCACTTCGTAGGTTTCTGGTTTGGTCAGCATGCATGGCATAACGTATAGATCAAAATGCGCTGTGCTAAAACTACTCCAGTGCCGTGCCGAGAAGATCCTGCCACGGTGCGACTCAGTCACGACGCATAAACTGTGGGTCTTACTGAGACCGACTGAGACTAAGAGGGACTGACAACTTTGATTTCTTTCAGGCGATTCAAATTGCAATCTGATGGTCAAATGTTTACTGCTGTTTTTGCTACTGGTGATTGCGACGAGAAATGATGCTTTAACGAGTGGTAAGCAAACAAAAATCTGAAATGAACTCAGGCAAACTTTAGCAAACTTAAACAAACCTCAGTGATGTTCAACAATCCCCGTAACAGTTCAAATAATTAAAATTCTTGGATAAAAGAAGCATTATTCTCAGTACTACTAGCTAGTTCTTTCGTTTTCGAGTCCGAGAAACCTAAATTTCGAAACATTTTATCCTCGATGTTTTTGTCTACTAACTTATGCCCGTTATCAACCCACAAGAAGATGATAAGACCGAGTCAAAAATATGTAGCTTGGAAAGCATAACGCAAAACCATCCAACCGATATGAAAAATTCAGCTTCTAGCAGCTAACTTAGTTTGGACATAATTTTGAGAATTTTTGTAAACTTTGAAATGCATTATGTTGAGAAAGATTTCTCAAAACTTGTTTTTCATCATCACTAGGCCTAAAAGATATACGTGATTGGCTCATAATTGAATATGATTTAAATATGCACTTTTGTCAACGCTATAGGTACCGAAAAGAACTTTTAGTTTCAAAATCTGTCTCAGAGTGAATAAAATTTGCCTTTAGCAAATCGAGGACAGTGATTTTAAGATTAAGGTATCAAAAATCACGAGAAAAAATGTGTATGTTTTTGTAGTATATTTCTTAAATCAGGTGATACATTTTGTACCCTCCCCTATATGCTACATGTTATCCTTTTTTTTTTCCTCGAGGCTCTGTCTCCAAACCAACGTTTGTGACATGCGAAAGGAGTTATAAGAAGATTGGCTGTTATAAAGAGGGATTCACAAGCGTTCTTCTTGTTAATGACAGAGATCCGACTCATCCTTCATTCGAAGGAATCCTTCTTCAATGGACCGACGTGGGGAAGTCTTTGCATAGGTGAGTTGAGCCGATATTCTACTTAACCCTAATCTAGAGGTTTTTCTTGCCGAGTTTGTAACGACATCAGCTATGTCCCCCCAAACTCCATGAATTTTACTAATTATCTATTAGCTAAATGTTGATTTAAAAAATTTGAACACTAGACCTCACAAGTCACGTGGCATGCCCATATTTGGAAGCAGGTAACAGCAAAATCATTGTTTTCGATGATTTCAAAGGCAAGATTTATTTAAATTATGACGTATTATATATCAAATGAATCAGCAAACAAAGGGCTTTAATTTGGTACCGGAATTTCTGGAATTTGATAACGTCAGCATTTTTATTATGACGTCATTTTGGCCGCCATTTTGGACTAATTAGCAAATTTTTGAATTTTTTCCAACTTTTTCAATTAAAAACACTCCAATGATACATTTTTAATGGACTATCATCATTTTGCGCTTCTTTTAGTCTACTTTTACACAGGATTAATTTATGACAGAAATGACGTCATCAGAATTGGCTGATTTCTGCCAAAATATCATTCCAAAATCGTTATTTACAATAAAATAATATTTTTCAGCAAATATGGTGTCGAATTAGACCAAAGCATAAAGTTCATGCAAAATCTTCTTCAACCACAAATTTAACTTGAGAACATGATTTTTGCCAATTTTTAACTTTATGACGTCACTGTGACGTCATAAGCTGTGGTAACCATACCCAAATCTTGCCACATTTAAAAAATACTTTCTCTGTAACTCTGCCAAGTTATATTGAATTCTTGTGAGTCTAAGGCAGTTTTCAGAAGGGGGTGGACAGAACCCTCCCCCAAAATAAATGGTTGCTCGAAAAAAGCCCATATGGATTAGGGTTAAGAAAAGTCTCAAAACATACGTTGAAGCGTCAAGTAGATGGTAGATTTAAGATTTTAAAAATTTGATGCATGCTTTCTGCAGTGCGATTTTTCAAACATTGGATAATTTTTTTGACTCACCCAGCTTTTAAGGGAATTCTTTAACCCTAATCCATATGGGGGGGGGGTGGAATCCACCCCCTCGAGGTTTTTCTTGCAGCGTTTTTCAACGGCGTCAGCTATGTCCCCCAACCTCCTGACTTTTATCAATTATCTATTAGCTACATTTTGATGAAAACCAATTTGAACAATAGACCTCACAGGTCACGTGACATGCCCATATTTGGAAGCAGGTAACAGCAAAATCATTGTTTTTGATGATTTCAAGGGCAAGATTTGATAAAATTATGAAGTATTATATATCAAACGAATCAGCAAACAAAGGGCTTTAATTTGATACCAGAATTTCTGGAATTTGATGACGTCAGCATTTTTTTATTATGACGTCATTTTGGCCGCCATTTTGGACTAATTAGCAAATTTTTTAATTTTGTTCAACTTTTTCAATTAAGAACACTCCAATGATGCATTTGTGATGGATTAACACCATATTGCCGCTTCTTTATGTTTATTTTTACATTGAACAACTTTATAACATAAGTTACGTCATCAGAATTGAATAATTTCTACCAAAATAACATTCAAAAATCGCTATTTGCAATAAAATAACATTTTTCAGCAAGTATTCTGACAAACTAGACCAAAAACCGCATACATTTTCTGCAAAATCTTTTTTAAACTCAAATTTAAGTTGAGAACCTGATTTTCGTTAATTTTCAACTTTATGACGTCACTGTGATGTCATAGGGTGTGGTAACCACACTCAAATTGTGCTACATGTTAAAAATTACTTGCTCTATAACTTTGCCAAGTTATATTGAATTCTGGGTAGTCTAAGGCTGTTTTCAGAGGGGGGTGGAATCCACCCCCCCCTCATAAATGGTAGCTTGAAAAAAGCCCATATGGATTAGGGTTAAGTGTCTTATCTCGCATGAGCAATTGTTTTCTTATTGAAGACGAGAAAGATTTATGGGGCCTTTCTTCCTTAAAGCCTGGTTCTCATAAGGTTGTTGAAGTTGCTGGAGACGTTGGAACAAACGACCATTACGATGCGAAAGACTGAATGTTAACGATGAAAATGAGCTCCTCAACGAACCCGACGACCCCAACGACTGAGTTTGCCTTTTGAGTCGTTCGTTCCCAACGACTCTGACGATCCCAGTGAACCAGACTTTTCCTTTCTTCAAACACAAACGAAGATATACCCTGGATGCCAGACCCACATGTAAACCCAAGGGAAAGTCTTTCTTGGTGGGTCTTGAATCCTGGGCAACGAAGACAAAGCACGATCTGATATTCCTTGAACCGAAATTTGCATTTTACTTTTCAGCCTCATGTGTCGTTGCGTTAAAAAGGCCAGGAAGCTCAAGTATCGCTATGTAGGCATTCGTTTCTATGCAGAGTGTTTTGGTATTAAGGATGGAGACTTATCTAAACATGTTAAAGAGAAAGGTTGCTTTCAATATGAGCAAAGCGAAAAACGAGAATGTGTAGAACACGATTTTGATGAATGCGCTGGATCTACATCAGAATATGTCTACGAGCTTCTTCCTGAGAGTAAGTTTCTTTATCCAATTGTCAGTCCTTATTGGTGCTGTATAAGCTAAACCTAAAACACCATGCTTGTATTTCCATAATGCAACGATTGTCTCTCCATAATGCAATAAACAGCAGCAGATACATTAAAAATGAAGACAATTCCATAGGTTTGAACTCCATAGAATTAGCCAGTGAAATCAGATTTTTCATGCCATTAACGATGTTAGAGATACATCATACAGGTGGACTCAAATCCACAGGTTTCAGATGTGTTTAGCCTAAACACACGAAAGCCCACTGCAGGCTTAAGAAATTCTATGACACGCACCCTTTCTTTACTAAAGTCTTCCACAGCCCCTTTAACTGTATCTAAGTGTTTGAGAGCCTGTGCAAACTGGCTGGACTGGACAACTATTTTGCTGAAGTTCCTATAAACGCCATCGTTACGTCACAAGTAAATGGTGCTGAATTTCACAAAATAACTAATGCTCGTGCAACAGATTATAACTAATGAGTTCCAAATCCCCAAATCACCACAGAAAAGTTTTTTCCTTGTCAATTCATGTCGAGTATTTGGAAATTTGATTGACATTTTCTGATCGTCTTCAGTATTTTCGAGACCGAAAATTTTAAGAAATTAGCTTATAGCTCAAGAAAGAAATTGACAAACAATACTAGAATCTAATTCTGGATTTTAGGCAAAGATTAAGTCATAAATCTTAAAAATTGGGCGAGTGTACGATTTATCGTGGCCTGCCAAAAGTGGATAGTATTTTTTTTGGTGCTACTTGTAGAACTTGCCCAATCTTTCCTTAAAACGAGCATATTTTATGAGATTCAAAATAGTGAAAATCCTCCAATTTCTGTCCTACACGCTTGATTTTTTTAAATTATGATTATGATTATGATTTACTCCTCTAGCTAATAATCAGAAGGCCTCAAATTTGATTGACCACACGGATCGCAAAAAGATGGAGAGTTTTAGAAAAAAAAAATAATGTAATGTCATTACATAGATTGTATGCCAAATTTTCGTATCAGTTTCTGATTTCTGGCCCTTCTCTTTCGTCTGAAACTAAAGCACACCCTGTTAGGATTGGTATTATCTATTTATTTCACATTAACAGGGATAAAGAAAAATAATATTTAAGTTTGAATGTGCTCTGAATGTGTTTTGATTATATCTAAAGCTTTAGTCAATCAATGCCGCGGGTCGCTTCGGTCCAGACAATTGATAAGGTAATCACTAAAATCACAAAGCGTAGGCTGTGCGACTTTAGTCTAGCATGAAAATCAGTCGTAAATACTTGTCATGTTGAGTGTAATGTTACTGCAATGACGTTTCTGATACTTTTCATGTTGTTTATTCATTAAGAGCCGACGTGTCAGCTTCATTTCCATAAGCTATCTATAATAGGCTGTCCCAAAAAAGTGCACTCTATCAGATCAAAATATACATAGAGCAAAGTCTTGTGGTTGGCTCGCAAGGGCGTCGCCAGCGGGTGGACTGGGGCGGACATGCCCAGTTTTCTGAGGTTTGTATTTATTTATAAGCAAAAATGGTGTAAAAAAGGCTGGGTATACCTTTAAGAACATAATTCCTTACTATGTCCACCCCACTTTTTTAAGGCTGGTGACGCCCCTTGGTTGGCTGCACTGAAAGTGTTAAATCTATTTTTGAAGATTTAAGAGACCTGAATCTTCTTTTCATGTAACTCTTCCTTATTTAACTCACCAACAAAGGCAGATTTTGTAAAACAGCATCAGTTGCTTTTGATTGACACGTTATTTCAAAGCGATTAGAAATCGCAGACAATATGAGAATTCTCTCAAGTAACAAATCAAAACAAACGAAACCGTAAAAGATTCCTCAAATCACTATAGCTAACTGCATAGTTGTACACGCGAAAGGGGCTGTTAAGAGAAGTCTTGAGTATATAACGAAAGAAGAACGATATATCTAAATATCTGCCTTGCAAATTTTATGATCTATCTGATTCAAAACCTGAACGATAAGTGCTTGAATTACACCCAAAATATACGAGAATTGTGAACAAGATACCTAAAATCCGCGAGGCGGATGTTTAGATCCATGCTTCTTCTTTCGATATATACCCACAATTTTCCCTGACAATACTTTTTCGGTTGCACGACGATACAGCTAGCCTTAGACCCCGTTTACACGGGATCGATCTCAAACGGGATCGATCCCAAACTGGTACCGATCGGCCTTCCGTTTACACGGGAACGCTCGGGATCGATCCGCTATCCGTTCCAATTTGGGTTCGCTAGGAAAGCGTTCCAATTTGGGATCGATCCCGTCTCGTGTAAACGGGTTCAAATGACGGGATCGATCCCAAATTGGTACCGATAGGAAATGGTGCTAATCCCTTTGTTTGTCAGCGTTTTTTTGGCTTTAGGAATTCCTTTTATTTCTGCGCTCTTTGTTTTTTAGACAAAGAGGTGAAAACAAAGCGCATTGTTTGCATTGTAATACGAAGGTGGAAATCAAAGCGGATCCATTTGGGTCCGATCCCGTGTAAACGCAAGATTTTGGGATCGGTCCCGTGTAAACGCCTGCGAAATTTTGGGATTGATCCCAAACTGGATCGATCCCATTCTGGATCGATCCCATTTTGCTCGTGAAAACGGGGTCTTAGTGGCGTGAGGGAATCTTTTCCGCTTCGTTTGTTTTGATCTGTCACTTGAAAGAATCATCCCGTTTGTCTGCGATCGCTAATCGCTTTAATTACCATGTCAATCAAAAGCAACAGATGCTATTGTTGTACAAAATCTGCCTTTGTTTGATTCGCCTGATAATTAATAACTGTTCTTCCTATGTAGACCAAGACGGTGGATATTCACCTTGGACTAAATGGTCAAAGTGCAGTGTCACATGTGGAAATGGCATCAGAATGCGCAACCGTTTTTGCAACAATCCCGCTAATTTGGGTACAGGAAAGAATTGTTCCTCATTTGGACTGTCAACACAGTTTCTTGGATGCTCAGGAGGGAAATGCCCGACAGTGGACTTGAAAGATTCGAATTAATCTAACATAGTTTCAGTATAGTTTCAGTAGATACTATTCTTACTCTCTACCCATTACTTTGATTGCATTGTTTTCATAGTGAGTAGAAAGTGAGTAGAATTGAGTAGAATTGCTCAATTTCTTCGAATTTATAGGGAAATGCGAAAAATTTATAAATCGAATGCTGCTCTGTCTTCAAAATCTTGATATATGAGTCCTTGTCTTACTCCATCGTGAATGTCATTCTTACTGTGAGTTATTGTTCCAGATTTTGGTTGTATGGGGAAAGAATTGGTGTTGCAACAAGGATGCTTTGTTTTTCCAATGATTCCATGATTTGTTTTGCCAATGAACAAAACATATTTCAAGGTAATAAAATGTTTGTTTTCAATACTTAGAGGTCAAACAATTAAATGTTGAAAAACTCATTTTAAGCTATATTTTTTAAGCAACATAATCAATATATGCCAAAATTTTCAGATTTTTTATCATCCTCAAAGTCTCCAATGATAGTGTGCGTTTCTTTTCTAACTTTTATGACCAAATTAAATGCTTAATATACAAAAAAATTGATCTGGTAATCATCAGTGCTTTGGTCTTTGATCTATTTGCCAAAAAAAGGAATTCAAAAATTGGCCATGAAACCAAATTTTGGTAATTTTTCAAACAGGAGTACTTTTTTGGGACACCTCGTAGACTAAGACCCCGTTTACACCTCACGGATCCGATGCCATTTGGGTTTGCTATCCGTACCCAAATGGGATCGCTTTCGAAAGTGATCCCGTTTGGATCCGATCCCAAAAAGGTCTCGTGTAAACGGCTGGGATCGGATCCAAACTGGTACGGATAGGAATCGAGGGTGAATAAAATTGATTTCGAGGTGCTTTCAACATGGCAGGGGACAGAAAGTTTTAAAATCAATAATAACCTTGAGCAGCAATGCTGTTTCTTTGTCTGTCCAGTTGAAAATTTTACTTTTTGGAGTTTTGGCAGCCATGTTTAGCGAGAACAACTTCCAAGTGAATGTGAACAANAACATGGCAGGGGACAGAAAGTTTTAAAATCAATAATAACCTTGAGCAGCAATGCTGTTTCTTTGTCTGTCCAGTTGAAAATTTTACTTTTTGGAGTTTTGGCAGCCATGTTTAGCGAGAACAACTTCCAAGTGAATGTGAACAAAAAGGCGCGCCAAAAATTAAGCATGGCGCCAAACAACAGAAGATGAATGCGCGTGCGCAGTATTGTGGATCCGTTTTGGAGCCGATCCCGCGTAAACGCGAACAGTTCTGGATCCGATCCCGTGTAAACGCCTCTCAAAATAGTGGATCCGATCCCGTGTAAACGGGGTCTAAACCTGGATAAAACAAATTATGGTTATCTGCTAATTGCCTTTCAATTTATTGGATGGAGATAGTGGTATGAAAACTTCAGAGATAACTCAGATAGATATGGTGATAGGTTTATCCTTGACATGTGGTGTTGTTTTCTGTTAATACTTGGTTAGGGAGCATCACAACAGGGGGACTGTAATTGACTTAGTTGTGGGGTACTTGGCCGATACCATTTGGTGTGACTAGAGGAAGTGGTCCTTTTTACTCAGTCTTGATCATGATTTTCACATTCACCCTGAAAAATATTACAGTCATTGCAATATTTTCATTGTTGAAATAAGGACATAATAATGTAAAATTATATTAGAAGAATTTGAAGGTAATATTCAATTTGGGAGGATATAATGCTTTCATTCTTCTCCTCGTGTTGGATGATGAGGCTTTGATAGGGGGGTCGTTGCGCCATTGCTCCCCCTAAAAAGCCGCATCTTCTCTCCAAAATTGGACTGGCTTTCCCAGCTTTTGATCATCCCCAAAGATTTGGTGCTCCCTGCTCCGTAGTTCTTTGTGCTCCATTGCTCCCAGCCCTTTTGGGTCCTGCTTACTTGCTGCAAAAATCCTCCAGCAGAGCATTAAAAATGACTAAAAATGTTCATTAAAAATGACTCTCCCTATTTGAATGACTAGTGAAGTATCGCGAAATATCACCAATTGTGCTTTAAATTTATGAAAAAGTGCATGGGCACCATGAAAATGTAAAGTGCGCGCGAAATACTTTGCTGACACCATCATCGAAAGAGGGAAGGACACAAATAAATACATTTAACGTACATATTATTCTCGTCAGACAACACAGACCTGCCCAATGCGCAATCAATCGACTCTTTTTTGATGGGCATCCCAATGAAAATGAAGAGCATGGCAAATTACGTTCGTTCACCACCTGCAGTTATCAGAAAGTGATTTTGTAAAGAAACGCTAATTAAAGATTTTGGTCAACTTATTAAAGATAAATAAAAAGTTCAAATCAAATTTAAGATTTTACTGTAAAAATTAATACTTGAATGGACAAAATAATGCTCACAGTATCAGCCTAGATGGACAGCCTATTTTATCGATCACTAGGCTGTAGCAAAGTTTTTCTTAATCTCTAGCCTTTCCTACCTAGATGGCTAGTAGAGGAGGCTCGCCCTAATTCGACCACCAATGGATTCCGACCCGTGGAACTGCCTGACCTGAAAGTTTGAAAACTGAAGGAGTTTGGGCCTAGTCTCTCCAAAAAAAGCGCGAAAGTAGTTTGCTGATGTCACCTCTTTGATATGTTTTCGTTTTGACTGTTTTGTGTTGCTCACAAGAGTTACAATAATGTTTGNCTCTTTTTTGATGGGCATCCCAATGAAAATGAAGAGCATGGCAAATTACGTTCGTTCACCACCTGCAGTTATCAGAAAGTGATTTTGTAAAGAAACGCTAATTAAAGATTTTGGTCAACTTATTAAAGATAAATAAAAAGTTCAAATCAAATTTAAGATTTTACTGTAAAAATTAATACTTGAATGGACAAAATAATGCTCACAGTATCAGCCTAGATGGACAGCCTATTTTATCGATCACTAGGCTGTAGCAAAGTTTTTCTTAATCTCTAGCCTTCCTACCTAGATGGCTAGTAGTTTTGTCTGAATGATGTTCCACCCAAAAAATGCTTTTAACCCTATTCTAACCGGGTAAATTTTTATCGATTTTCAACCGGGGGGGCAGTTTTCGCCCCCCTAATTATCTCCGCAACTATAACAGCTATGATAATGAGACTCGCACTGTATCATAATTGAACAAAGGAGAACCCAAAAATAGCATTAATTGGTTTTTAGTCACATGACTGGTTGCTAGGCAACCAAAAACAATGCACATTTTGACGAAATCGAGCTATTAGCATAGAAAGGTCTATTTTTACTAAATAACTTTGTAGAATCACCATAAACTATCGAAATACCTGCTTGATATCCTTACTTTGCAGTTTCATGTAGTTTTATATCAATATTTTTGGTTTCTAATTAATTAACTAATTAATTATGGACAATAAGATTCAATGCAAAATTGTTAGCGCAATAATGATGCTTAAACACTATCAATTTCGCATTTACTTGGTGAAATGAGACGTCTTCATCAATAGTTGAAATCATTCCATGATTTTTCATGCAAAAAATACTAATTAATTAGAAATATGACGTCATAAATATTGATGACGTCATACAATTTAAACATTTCTGATGTCAGCAAATATAGATAAATTATATATCAAATGAAAGTACTCATCGAGATGAATCGAATGGTATATATATTGATGAGATTTAAGAAGAAGTAAAGAAATTAGAGCCATTTTAGTGATTTTTTTGTGACCTGTCTCCAAATTAGAGTCTGGTAACAGTCAGGTCCTACAGATTTCAAACAGTCCAAAAGAAGAATCCGGAAAAATGGAATTCTGGAAACAGACTGAAAAAACATTTGCACTCGACTGTTTGCCCTCACTAAGACACTTGTGTCGGATGGACAACTGATCAACCATTTCAAATAAGCCATTTCGAAACAGCCTTTTCTACAGAAAAACTAGCAGGCAAAACTCACATTTCAAGGGTATTACCCCCTGTAATATGTAATATAGCTGTTTTTGCTGCTATTAGCGTTCTTTTACTCATCATCTACCTTAGTATGAATAAAAAGGGGCAAGACTAAATTAATCTGGAACGAAGGCATGGCGGATAAAACAACCCCCAGCATCTCTTCTTTGGAGCACAATTCTAACTCTCTTAATGATTTATTTTGCCATAACTTTTACTGTTTATTTGCCAAAATGTACAATCATGAATCATCCATGAATTTCAACTACAATGTGTCATGTTATTAAGGAAAGGCCAACTTAGCTGTGACAATTTATTTCATTTAGATTAATCATACCGCTTTGTGGAGTCATTAGCAATTTGCGAAGAAACTGGTCTGTGAAATCTTGGAAAGCATTACGATCAAAGTTTGTTTGTTTAATTTTTAAATGATGAAAATTTCAGTCTAAATCTTCCGAAGAACTACAAATGCATTTTTATATGCAAGGGACATATGTTTGTCCTTCATTTGCCTCCCTAGTGGATGCATATGCCTGCATTGATTGTTTTTAACCTGAAAATTAGACGATCTTTGGTCCTCTGGGTCCTAGTAATAGAATCAGATCCGTCATTTTGAATGAATTCACATGTAAGCTGAAACTTTGAACCTCGTAAAACGAAGCAGCAGCTGTTACAAGCTAACAAAAGTTTAATGTAGACTGCGAAGCTAAAAATGATAGGGCATTTTTTGTATTTTGAGGACAATTCGAGGCAAGTGATGTAAAAACTGGTTTATTTTTCGGAATAGTGTGGACACAGGAAGAAACAATTTTGCAAAGATTGGCAAGATTAAAGCTGTCTTGGGAGACAAAGGTGGAACCACTGTAATGGGAGAAATGGGTGTTTGATATAAACGTTGGCTTAAAAAGAGCTGAACATGCATGTAGGTTGGGCGAAAATCTTTCATTGCAAATGCCTGTCCTCAAAACCACTCTTTTTGGAAACAGGAAAGCACTAATTCTCCAGAGACGGGGTAGGTGTATTTTTTTCTCATGGGCATGCATAGGACCATAAAAATACCAGTAGATCCCAACCCTTGGCAATTCAGGTCTAATCAGGAATGAGGAAAGATAAATTACGTTAAAGTTCAATCTTAGTGCTAGAATCAGATGGGTCATTCAATGAATTCACATGTAAGCTGAAACTTTGAACCTCGCAAAACAAAACAACAGCTGTTATAAGCTATCAAAAGTAGGTTGTGCAGCTAAAATTAACTAGCAATTCAAGCTCTATCATACATATAAGGAAAAGTAAATTACAGCAAAGTACAGTCCTTGTACTAGAATCAGATTAATCATTTTCAATGAATTCACATGCAAGCTAAAACTTTAAACCTGGTTAGAATAATAAAAAATGGTGATATTAATCTCGATAATTCAATATCAATGTCAGCAAAGGATTCCTCAACAAGCAAACTTTGAAAAGATGGTCTCGCGAAAAAGGAAATGAGATTTTCTACGCAATAGATTTAAAATCTCTATCTACACTTCAATATTTACAGGGCTACGAAAATACACAAATCGTTTATTTCCAATTTTTCTTCAACCCAAACATGTTGCAACAGCTGCTGTTAGAAGAAAATTGAAATCAAACTTTGATTCCTATGTAAAGGGACCGATTTTGTATAAATACGTGAACAGATGGATAGCTCTTTACCTCGTCCGGAATAACAGGGTTGGCAGCAAGAGAGAAGAACGATTGGTATGCATAATTTTTTTACTTATTTCTAAATTTCTGATGCATTATCAAGGAGCAAGAGTGATTTTGTAAAACTGGAGATGCAGGACTCCGATACGACCACACAATTTTAGAGTCGCAAGAATATGTTTCATACCTTTGTTTTAGCGCAGTCAACCGTAAAGTCTATTAGAGTAAAAACGCGTTAGAAATGCCTCGGAAATACGACAGAAAAAGTGCCGAATTTAGTTTTGCCTCTATTTGATATTGTCTGCGCCTTGAAGATGTCTTAGCGCATTTAGATGGAATCAAAAAGTTTTAATTCCGTAGAAGCGATAAATCACTAAAATTCGTTAAAAAAATGTAAAGAAAACAGAAAGAAAATGTGTTATCCTTGCGTTCTAATGTGTTTTTACTCTAGTATGAGCCAAGCTTCAGTGCAACTACGTGCACAAGAGAAGTGAAATCTTTACTTGTGTAGGCCACTCCATATCGCTTGGTCATATCGGCCATATCGGAGACCTTGTTATTATCTTTTACCAGATTCACCCTAGTATTATCAACGTTATGAACCTTTCTACCAGTTTTGGATACAGGATTCGTCAAGACGTACTCTCCGTTTTAAAGACTGTACAGTTGTATTCATTTTCCAAACTAACTTGCCATATGATTTTTTGAATAGCCAAGACCTTGACAATAGTCAAGACCTTCACAAAGATTCTAGGGTTGCTTTGTATTTCCATGCTCCCTGTGGTATCGTCTTGTAATATTGTATTTCTTATTGTACATTTTATGAGGATATGAAACAAAGATTCTAGAGATTGCACTGTCAAAACCGGGCATTACTGTCAGAACAACAACAACAACAACATTGTCAGAACAACATTGTTTTTCTATTGCATTACTGTCAGCAACTGTGAGAGATTTTCTAAAATAAGTCTCTTCGACAAACGGCTGAAAATTCGAATTCATTTTGCCACTTTTGTGCAATGGCAAATGCGCTTTTGTTGGTGAAATTCGATTCGCCCAGGATGATAACAACATGCTACATTTGATTACCAGATACAAATTTTTATATCTATCTATCTTAGAAAGATGGCATCTCAATTGCTCATTTTTCTTGGTATCTCCTTGGGAGTCTTTGGTTATGTTCAAGGTTTGTAGATTAATTTCATTGCTTTCAAAAGAATTTCGAATTAATGGTCTTAAATTTGCTTTCTAGTCAAGTCGGCCAACTACTATCCCGGTCAACTATAAACTAGTCAAGTCGGCCAACCACTATCTCGGTCAACTATAAACTCGGCCTCTGTACTTGGTCACGTCGGCCCCAGTCCTTAGTCATGTCGGCTTCTTCCTAAAACCGCTATCAAAATTGAACGCCATCTGGATGCCTTATTAATCAAGCATCTTTTGTGATGATAAAGAGCCTGCTGTAGACTGATTACAGAGTCGTAGTTATCGCTATCGCTTTTAACATTGCAGAACTTAATGATGTCAGAGAAATAGCCAGAAGAAGAGAGCGCTGGAAGAACCTATTCTAACTACAGATTACATTTTTAAAGTATCTGAAATATGATCATTTCAAATGTATGCTCCTGTGTAATAATAATAATAATAATAATAGGATGGACGCTCAAACTTCGCCAGTATGAGTGGTCTCGGCTTGATGCAAGTCTCATTTTGATGAGTGATTACTGGGACTCATCGTAATCAGTCTAAGCATGCTGCATAAATGCATACACTTTAGGTTGTCTTTCAGCCGTTCATCAATTCATTTTGTCAGCGTGCAATATTGGCAAATTTTATCAAAGATTTTAATCATACTTTGAAGGATTGTGTGAAACCACTTCTTGAAACTGCAGTCATCAAAGCTTCCCTTCAATGGGGAGGGGGGCTCTTCCATAGTGAAGGCACCTTTGGTTGTGCCGCCCTCAGGGGTATTCTTTTTCGGACTTCTAGTCTAGACAAGGGTATTTTGACAATTTGATGTAGGCAAGGTTATACTTTCTGACAGTTTTGGTCAAGCGAAGGACAAATTTAGGTAATTTGTGTCCAGAACACATACAATGTTGGTGATTTTAGTCTAGCGAAGGCCAATGTTGGTGATTTTAGGTGGGAATCTTTGTCCATAAGACGCCTAATTTTGGATTGGAAATTAGCCTAGCCAAAGTTAGCATTTTAATAAAGTTGGTCTAGGTAGCGGTACCATTTTGAATTTGCTGGCGGAAAACCTCTACCCGAAATTTGGCAGAGAACCCTCCCGTGTCCTTGTCCTTTATCTCGTATTGGGATATAATGTCGCAATTTCAACTTTACGTTTAAAGGCTTGGAACATGTCGTGTGTAACAGACGCTTCAACAAGATAGGATGCTTCCATTCAAAAAAACTTGTGCAGACTTTGCTTATCAACGACAGAGATACAACCAGTAGCAAACATCAGCAGGGACATTTGATAAACTGGAAGGAGATTGAAGAATATCTTCATAGGTATGTTTGTCTAACGTTTTAAAATTTCGGGCTTACTTCGAAGCAAGCTTGCCTATTAATGAGAGCTGAGTAGATTGTCTGTAAGTCTCATGCCTGGGAGGGGAAGGGGGCGCTATGTATATTTTGGGTACTGGGGACGTGCCATGGGAAGGGTATTATTTTCACGATTTTAGTATAAGGAACGGTATCAATTTTCATGATTTTGTTATAAGGAACGGCAGCGATTTTCACAATTTTGGTATAAAGAACAAATAAATAGGCCATTTCTCGAGAAATGAACCATGCAGAACACTTCGATTGTTTTTATTCGCGGACATTTTAACAACGTGACATCTAATTTGAGACAGACTTTAGCTATCAACAGATGTAGCTATGGTGACCGAACAACGTAACAGTCATCAAACATTTATTTATTGACTCATCTTTACCTTTAAAATCGAGCATAGGTTCCAAATCTTTAAATTGGCGTAAAAAGATCGGTGTAAAATTATGTGACCTAATTCTTTAAATTTAATGGCTTGAAAGAAACGCTAGCTACTTTGCTATAACTCTACCGTTGGACTTTTCAGAAATCTTTAATATTTTCAGAATTAGAGTGTTTTTCTTCATTTTTAAGAATTCATGAAAAATTTTGAAAAAATTTGATACCATCGTAATTTCTAAATTTTTAGAGGAAACATAGAATACTTTTCAAGAAAACCATAAGTTTATGAATTTCTACAATATGTTATCAAGCAAAAGTCTTTTACTCTTATGGTTTACGATTTAGAAATTTGATGAGGTCACATCCTCAAACGAGTTAAAATATAAAATACGTTCTAAATTCGAAAAATATTGCAGATTGTAGGAACGTCCAACTGTAGGATTATAGCAAAGTAGATAAAGTTTCTTTCAAGCCATTCAATACTTAAAAATAAGTCACAGAATTTTACACCGACCTTTTTACGCCAGTTTAAAGATTTGCAACCTATGCTTTAAAATCGTTACAGCCTTGCGTGTCGTTGCGAAATCGAAGCAAGAAAGAACAGATTTGAATATTTTGGCATACGATTTTATGGCGAATGTTATGGTGGTAACGCAGACATCATTGCACTGGAGCATAAATCATCTAGATGTTTTCAAGGCATTTCATACGGAGAATGCAATGATACAAACATACAGGAGTGTGGTGGAACAGAGTTTGCAGATTACGTCTATGGACTCAAATCTTCAGCTGGACCAAGTATGTATGACTAATAAGGGCGTATGACAATCTTTTCACTCACCTCATGGACAAGTTTCAGTTGACAGTCTGATTAACCATCAATTAAAATGCCAAAAGGTACTGCCCTTTTTCGTTCAAAATTAGCTAAACGAAGTTTTTAGGAAAGTTCTGTAATGCACAATGCTCTTTTGTCATCTAAAAGACAGCTCAAGCTAGAAGAACAGCGTCCACTGATATGAAACATGAGGAGATAATGAGCACTGTTGTTAATTTGTCAATGAGTTGAGTGAACAGACTAAATGTAACGATAGCAGCCATTGCTTTGATTTGACTTGAAACACGTCTAAGTTGCAATCTTGTAGAGCGTATTAAGGGAGGAATATGTCACCATGGAGGAGACAGGAAGGAAGGAAAGGAAGGAAGAGAAACAGTGTCTCTCCCTTCCTTCCTTCCATCCTTCCTTCCTTCCATTCTTCCTCCCTTCTTCTCCTCCTCCATGGGGGTTTATTCACACTTGGTCTTTGCCTTACGCTGTTTCATTTTAACTGAGACTTGGAGCAAGTCAATTTTTGATCAATCGCCAATACAAAGCGATTAAAGATTGCATTTAGCGATTGATCAAGCAGCAGATGTAGAAATGTACCATGCCGTATAGAATGCCTTGAAACTTTGGTGGCTAACTCATTCGTTGTGTATTCATTTTTCACATATATTTAAAATCAAATTCTTTAAAGGAGGGATGCCCGTCAGCAGAAGCTGGTTTTCAAGGGGCCCTCCGATAAAAACATTAATTACAATCCAAGAAAACAAATTAAAGAACTATTAATTAAATCAAACTATGAAACTTTATTTACAGAATTTAAAGACTTATGTACAATAATATCAAAATTTATTGTTAAAAGAAAAAATCCCTTCTGTCTCTAAGCAGTTTTCTTGAAACTATACAGTGAGGATGCCTGCTTAGACCCTACTGAGAGGCGATGCTGCAGTTTTGCACCTCTATAAGAGAAACATCTCTGTAGAAATTTTTCTAGTCAAACAGGAGAAGAAGGCATTGCGATTCTCGCATATTTTCATGGATTCAAAAAATTACGAATCCTCATCCATAAAAATACTTCTGATTGCAACCGCTAATCGCTGTATATTAGCGTCTCAATCAAAAGGAACCGATTCTAATGTTAGAAAATCTGCCTTTGTTTGTCTGACTGATTTTGTATTTCGAGAAAATGACGCCGAAGAAATCTATAAAAACGTTATCTTTTCTTGGCTTGTGAAGCCGAATTCACATTTGAAGAGTCGTTCTCGCGCATTCCCCATGACAGAGAAGCGTGACGATATATTTTCAATGCGACAGATTTGAATTAATTGAGCTTATCGTGTCGCACAGCATTGTACCACAAAATCGCTCCAAGAGTGAATTTAGCTAAAAAGTGCACTTTATCCAGCGCCTAGCTTTGCTCATGAGATTTAACTTGAATCATTGATGGACTCAGGTAGGGAAGGTTGAGCCAAGTTACCCCTCTGGGTGGACTTTCCATTTGACATCTCCTTTTTGGAGAAATATATGCCTCTGATTGCATGAAGATCCAATCGACCATTTTGACATTTAGAAAAGGGTCTGGGGAGAGCAATAGTTTTCTGGTAAATGGTGGATACAAATTTGGTAAATGGCTGCCACGGGGCTTTAACGAATGTTAAATTGAGCTCTACAAATCTGTTGGTTTTAAATTCACGGTGAAAAATAAAGAAGTAATTAGAAATAGAAATAGAAATAGAAATAGAAATAGAAATCGAAATAGAAATAGCTCCGTGGCAGCCATTTACCAGAAAAATATTGCTCTCCCCAGACCCTTTTTCTAAATGTTAAAATGGTCTATTGTTCAAGTTAGGCCTGCTTTATGCAGAATGTGGGAAAGATATTCAGCTTTCAAATCAGCATGAATTTGGCTTTCAGATCATGAGAAATTTATTTCAAACTCTTTTCTAGACTTCCCAAGGAAATAAGAAAACTTAAAGGAGCTCTGTCACACATGTGATTGGCTCAGAGAACAAAGAAGGAACAAAGGAAAGGAGCTAGAGCCCAGACTCTTTGAATTTTGTCGCATGATAGATTGATAACGATCTTATTCAATTCTTTTCTGGATATCCTGCCATACAAACTTTTAATCCTCTTTTACAATTTAAGGCCAATTACAAATGAGACAGATTGCCTTTAATTTACAATAACTTTAACATTTAACGAAAATTTATGATATAAACCAAGTTCAGTAGAGCTTCGACGACCAATAGTATTGATGAAGTTCTCAAGTTACTGCCAGGGAACATCGACAGTTTGTCATACTCTCGTGTTAAAATCTGTTTCAGCTGTTGACGGAGGATATGGAGAATGGACTCTCTGGTCTGGCTGCTCCGAAGAATGTGGAGGAGGGGAGAGAACAAGAACAAGAGCTTGTGACAAACCTTTGCCGAAAGGATCAGGAAAAGATTGTTCTGGTCTTGGAAATGACACCGAAATTGGCAGCTGTGGAATGACGCCATGTCCAGGTAAACATTGCCTTTGTACGAGGGTCCATTTTACTTTCGGTCGGGGGACGAGATGTACAAGTGACGTTACTCTTTTGCCGCAGAAGTTTAGTAACCGACAGACCGACCGACCAACAGACCGACCGACCAACAAACCGACCGACCAACCGACCTCTCAGCTTAGTTTTATTAATGACGTGTAATTCATATTGTATATCTTCTTTGCAGCTGATGATGATAAGTATTGAGATAAGTAAGATGATATGAGATGACGAGATGATGATAAGTATCGAGACATTCAAAATTTGAAAAAAAGTTTTTTTTCTCCCAAAAGTCAATAAAAATTTAAAATTTAAATGATTTCCTTCTTTTTCAGTGGACGGTGGGTTCTCTGAATGGAGTTTGTTTGGAAATTGCAGCAAAGAATGTGGTGGAGGAATCAGAGAAAGAATTCGAACTTGTACAAATCCTGCCCCGGCTCATGGAGGAAGCGAGTGTGAAGGACCAACCAGAGAAACAGAAGCATGTAATGCAGATTCTTGCCCAGGTAGGATTACTCATTTTTGCTTGTTTAGTGTATTGTAACTAGAAGAGGTGCGACACCTTTTGTACAAATACCCTAGCCACTAATAAAAGAGAAGATTTAGCACAGAGAGAGATAGAGAGAGAGAGAGAGAGATGGTTGCAACGATTGATAGAGCTCTTGAAGGCTTGTAAGTTAAAGGAAAGGGGAAGACTGAGCAAAGGAGGTTGTTCCGGACGAGATAAGTTCTAGGGATGAAGTAGCTTGAGTATAAAACAGTGCGAAGACTTGTTGTATCTACAGAGTAATGATGGTTTGTCAGGGAGGATCGGGTGGAATGGTTTGCTCTCAGAGGCTCAAATATAGCCTAAGGAATCTAGGTCTTTTGCTAAGTTTTGCAAACGAATGATTGTAATGATTGTATGCGAAATGGACTTGTTCTCGTGAGCAACTTCTTTGACTAGTTGATCAACAATGAAAGTTTATATCAACCAGAACTCAATGTTAAATCAACAGGACGGACTGTGTGCATTGGGATGCGAGTCTGACCTATGCGAATGACTTATGTCAGGTTGACAGTATAAGATATCTGTCTAATTTATCCACTTCCATTATTTTTCAGTCGATGGAGGGTTTTCAGAATGGTCCAGCTATGGTGCTTGTAGTGTCACTTGTGGAAAAGGTGTTCATACAAGGACAAGGGCATGCACGAACCCTCCCCCATCTAATGGTGGAAAAGACTGTCAAGGACTTTACAAAGACTCGAGTGTATGTGATGCGGGTTGTTGCCCAGGTAGGGGTGCATTATTTACTAAAAGGAAGCCACATTTGTAAAAGCATTTAACAATGAAATATTTAGCAACTTAATTTTTCATGTCAAGAATCAACTAATTGTTATGTTGACTTCATTTCACATATCCAACAATATTTGATCGTAATATAGCATTTTGTACTTATGTGGTAGATAGTTCTACAGACGGACGAACTTAATTTTGAAATAAATCAACAATTTATATCCTTTAGTTAATGGAGGATATGGTAATTGGGAAGCAGCTGGTGAGTGTTCTAAGAGCTGTGGAGGAGGGGAGCAAGTTTTCCGTCGTAAATGTGATCGACCAATACCTGCAAATAATGGAACAAATTGCGCTGCACTTGGACCTGCGGAGGAGAAACGAGAGTGCAATACACAGCCATGCCCTGGTAAGCATCTTGACGTTTGTTATATAAAGGTGTGTTTATTTTAACGGAGGAGACACGCGACAATAAAATCGTCACAATAATCAAGTATAAACTCAACTCAAGATAGTCATCACGTTTTGTTGCTTATAGATGTGTTGAAATATCAAAATATTGTTAAAAGCAAAATATTAGTTAGGGAATTGTTTCGTTTAAATTTAGTTTCAAATCAAATTGCGAGTAACAGGATTTTGTGGATGGCTAACTTTTTCTATCTATTCTTTACATAGCATATGCGAGGTGTTATAAAATAGCATAGAATTAAAAAATACCAGACACAAGCCATTAGCTGAACTAGAGACGTCGCATTATTAATTCGTAAATATTTTACAGATTTCAAAAGAGAGTGGCTTAAGCCATTTTTTATGCTGGTTAATTCCCTGTAAACTTAACATCTTCCTTGCCTTTTTGCGCGAATTTCGGCAAATTAAGCTCCATATACTTTAATTTCTAGCACATTGTTTGCACATTTCTAGCACTATGTCCTACTATATAATAAGGTATTCTATATAAAGGTCAGTAAATGTTATTTTTGTCTATGAACATATGATCTGCTTTAAAAACTATGCATCCCCATTAATCCTCAGTCGATGGTGGTTTTTCACAATGGACAGACTTTGGGTCTTGCAGTGTCTCGTGTGGTATTGGGTTCAAATATCGAACAAGACTATGTAATACTCCTGCCCCCGCAAATGGCGGCGAAGATTGTGAAGGAGCTTTACGTGAAGCTACGAGTTGCAATGGTGATCACTGTAAAGGTAGGTTCTTTGATTTTCCTAGCGATTCTTCCTTTATTGCAAAGATTAAGACTTTAATCAATTAGCCAGGACGAGGGGCAAATCACTCCAAAAATAGCGTACGAGATTTTGAGATTTTAAAAATCTCCCAGATTTTTCGGAGATTATTGAGATTTTTTCTGAGATTTTCAAAGATTTTTTTGAGAATTTCTATCATTTTTTGGGGGAGATTTCTGGGATTTTCTGAGATTTTCGAAGATTCTTAGGATTTTCTTTGGGATCTCTAAGATTTCATGAAGATTTTTTGAGATTTTTCAAGATTTTGGGATTTTTGAAGATTCTTTAGGATTTTTTACGAAAGTGTACGAGATTTTTTGAGTGATTTGCCCCTCGAGCCAGGAGGCCAAAGGAAACATTTGAACATTTAAGACGCATTCGTTACACCTTTCACTTAGCTTCAGTGCGAAATGTCATCTTTGAGCTATAAAGGTTCTATCCTCTCTAAACATTCCTCTAACTAGCAATGATTCTAAAAAACCTCAAACTTAGTCCTTAAGAAAATGAGAGGAGGTAGATCTTTTAATGCCTTGACTGGAAAGTCACGTCAATCAATTGAAAAGAACCGATGAATGGAACCAACGAACAAGATACAGTGGGGCCGGGGGAGGCTTTGGACTCCCCAAAAGTTTCGGTCGTTGCTACAATATTTCTTTTTATTATTGATATTTATTGATATCGGTGGCAAAGGAGTTTGTTTCATTAAATAATACAGGAGAGTATCATTTGGGTAATTTTTCATAATTTTTTTATATGAAATGTAAAATATAAATGTCCTAATATTGTCAAGACATTCCAGTATTCAGACTAGCCAATAAGACAGTCTGCCCAAATATAGCGCGAGAAAGACAAAATATTCGTTCTACTTGTTCAATACTGCTTTGTTAGAACTTAGAAGATAACTTATCTTTTATCGTCCACAATTCACGCAGTCTATCACAACCACCCAGATAGGATTCTTTTTTGCTTTTTGTTTTGGTAAATTTTCATCCCAAGGTAGAACTACCTGGAAAATCAATTTGTAATGAGAAACAAAGTTTAGTATCGTCTGGGCCAATCTGAAGGGCGTGGTCACATAAATTTTTCCAGGGAGTACCCCCAGACGCCCCTTAAAAATTTCAGCTCGCTTCGTTCACCTACCGGTTTGCCCATGGCCCTCCCAAGCAAACAGTTGTATCTCGGTCCTTGAATTGAACAAGAGGAATAGCATGTTCTTGATCGGTCATAAGTCGAAAACTGTCACAGTTGTTTCAAATCCGGGCATTTAAGTGAATGGACAGCCAGACGGATAATACTTTTTTGGTATTAGCTTCGTGAATAAGTTCTGATTGGCTCATTTCAAATTAAAACTTGTTATAAACTCAATTTTCACGTCTTCTGAATGTTATCTAGCCTTTTATTATGTGAAAATTTTCTGTAGAAAACGTTTATTATGATTCATCATGATTTCGCTTTGAAAGATCGATAGGCAGGCAGAACATGTCTTTACGAAGAAGATTTTATTCTGAATTATACTCCAGTCTACTGACAGGATATTTAAATTACCTCTTTGTATGAAGATACCACCTAGATTGACCATACCATGCACTGCCCTTTAAATCATATATAGTAAAGAGTGAGCGAAATCTACTGAGTCACTTGCGGGTTTCTTTTGTTTGATCATCATCCCCATTAATACTTTCTACTGTCCATCCGTCCATCCAAACATCATGCAGCCGTTTACTTCCTTTTATTCATTTTTAAAGGAAATCTTGCATACNATGATTCATCATGATTTCGCTTTGAAAGATCGATAGGCAGGCAGAACATGTCTTTACGAAGAAGATTTTATTCTGAATTATACTCCAGTCTACTGACAGGATATTTAAATTACCTCTTTGTATGAAGATACCACCTAGATTGACCATACCATGCACTGCCCTTTAAATCATATATAGTAAAGAGTGAGCGAAATCTACTGAGTCACTTGCGGGTTTCTTTTGTTTGATCATCATCCCCATTAATACTTTCTACTGTCCATCCGTCCATCCAAACATCATGCAGCCGTTTACTTCCTTTTATTCATTTTTAAAGGAAATCTTGCATACAAGAAACCAACAAAACAGTCATCAACTGGGTGGTCTGGACCATCCTCTAAAGCTGTCGATGGGAACAAAAACACTTTTTATCACGCTGGAAGTTGCACACATACTCATAGAGATAGTAAACCATGGTGGAGAGTTGATCTCGGAGGGAGACATGTTGTTGGTAATATCAAGATCACTAACAGAGGAGATTGTTGTTGGAATAGACTGCGAAGCGTTGAAGTGAGAGTTGGAGATATTGACAGCGCTACAGGAAATACATTGTAAGTTATGGATAAAATAAGAAGGGGTCTAATTTTATCTACCGGGTGCGCCAAAAAAAGCTATCTACCTTTGACAGGCCACAATAAATCGTACACTAGACCGATTTTGAAAATTTGTGTTTTGACCTTTAGCTAAAATCCAGAATTAATTTCTGGGATTTTTTGTAAATTTTGTAGTCTTCTCCTTTTGGAGCTATAAGTGAGTTTCTTAAAATGTTTGGTCTCGCACACACTGAAAACGATCAAAAATCGTCGATCAAATTTTCTAAAGATTCGACATGAACGGACAAAGAGGAAACTTTTTCGTGGTGATTTGGGGATTTAGAAATCGGTGTCAAAAATTGATAGTTTTTTTGGCACACCCGGTATAAACCAATTTGAGGCTCTCAAGAATTTATTTCATACCTTCAGCGCAGCCAACCATAATTTTATATACTCTCTGTTTATCTTTATCTAATTGAATGTCCTCAGTGTCGTGAAATCTTTTCTTGAGCACTGCAAATTGCTTAATCATATTGGAGACTGAATCTTTTGTTTTCCGACATTAATTTCTAGTGTAGAGCTCTCTTCGCAAGATCTAACTGTATTAGCTGACAGCAGTATAACAACTTAGTGTTGTAATCGAAACATTTTTGAACTGATAGCAAAAAAAATTCATCTAAATGAGACACAACAAATTGATCGTATGCGACCTTACAGAAGCTCTACATTGATCAATCGCTCCCAGCACTATTTGTTTTTGTGAGAAATATTAGTATAGACCAATTTTCACTTTGTAATTTCTTTGTGAATGTACCTTACACTCTCTGAAGGTTTTATAATTTTCATAAATGTAATTTTTCCCATTCGCACCTTTAGTCTAGACTCATTACATAAGTCTCAGTATCACTCATTGAATTGGATGGTTACTATAGTCAATCTTTTACTATCATGTTCCAGGTGCACTTACCATGCTGGAGCCTTTGGAGCTGGCTCAACGCAAACCTTGTATTGTTCTGTTCCAGTTACTGGTAGATTTGTCTATATATCACTACGTGTAAGAGAATGGCTAACTCTTTGTGAAGTCGAGGTCTATTCTCCTGACCAAGGTAAGTTCTAAGCGTCCTCAGTGTGCCAAACAATTTTTTATATTCACATCTACCTAGCACAAGGATTAATTTAAGGTGCAGTGATGACCAATTTGTGCAGTGATGAATCGAAAATGTGCAGTGATGAATTAAGTTTTGTGCAGTGATGAATTCTTTCACTTTTCAGTTTGAANTTTCATAAATGTAATTTTTCCCATTCGCACCTTTAGTCTAGACTCATTACATAAGTCTCAGTATCACTCATTGAATTGGATGGTTACTATAGTCAATCTTTTACTATCATGTTCCAGGTGCACTTACCATGCTGGAGCCTTTGGAGCTGGCTCAACGCAAACCTTGTATTGTTCTGTTCCAGTTACTGGTAGATTTGTCTATATATCACTACGTGTAAGAGAATGGCTAACTCTTTGTGAAGTCGAGGTCTATTCTCCTGACCAAGGTAAGTTCTAAGCGTCCTCAGTGTGCCAAACAATTTTTTATATTCACATCTACCTCTAGCATCCTGAAGGAAGTTTCAGGAACGAGGCTAACCTTATCGAAGTGCTTCTTTCTCAATGTGACCACATCTCGTGATTCTTTTAGCTGCGAATTACACAGAATCCGTGACTTTTCTCACTCTACGCAAGGGTGTCAGGACACCTATAATGTGATTAATGAATGTTTATTTTCCTTGTTTTGATTGTTGTTGTCTTCTTTGCTTTGTCTCCCCTGCCTTGGTTTTTGAGCAACATTTCAACCGATCTTGGCCGCCCAACTGGGCCTAGCCACTTTTCCGAATCTAAGTCCCTTGTATTCCTGTGTGTATGTGCGCCTTCGCAGAAGAAAAGGTTTTAAACCACAAGGCCCAGTTGGTGGCCATAAGGTCGGTTGAAATGTTGCTCAAAAACCAAGGCAGGGAGAGACAAAACAAAGAAGACAACAACAATCAAAACAAGGTGTATAGATATTTATTAATCATATTATAGGTGCTCTGACAACCTTGTTCTACGTAACAGGTTTGACAGGGTGGGGACTCGAACCACCAAGCTTCAGATTGGTTGTCAAGCGCGCTACCACTGAGCTATCCCCGCTTTGCCTATTTGACAGATCACTGATTATAAACTAGTCAACTTATGTCTTAAGCATTACCAAAAGCTGTTCGATTATCAATTATCAAAACAATATGAAAAGCCATAAAAGGAAGAAAGTAGCAAAGATGACTTTAACACTGATTGCCAATCAACTAACTCATTTTGTATGTGAAAAGCAGTTGTTAAGATCACATATGACTATATATCAAAAGGTGAACTTAATGTTATATTTTGCAGGCAACCTCGCTCGTGGCAGACCGACCAAACAATCATCGACCAGTCATGGTGGACTTCCTTCAAGAGCTGTTGATGGAAACAGAGCAGTTAACTGGCATCACGGATCATGCACACATACACCCAGACAGAAAGATCCTTGGTGGCGGGTAGACCTTGGAAGCATTCAGCCTGTTGGCGAGGTAGTTTTAACGAACAGAGGTGATTGCTGTGGAAACAGATTACGAAATGTAGAAATCAGGGTTGGAAATGTGGATAACAACCCAAGTGCTAATTCACTGTAAGTTTGCAATCGTTTTTTATATTTGTTTTAATCAACTTTGCAAAATGCATCCATATAGAGCACACGTATACTATAGTGTCATTTGGTTGCGGATTGCTCTTTGAAAGCATGAAACTAGTATCATTAAGCTTCACGGATATTCTTTCTTAATTGTATCTATACCTTCAATAAATATGGGATCTCTTTATTTTACACTATTTTTTGAATATATGTACCGAAAATTGGCAACATGTGCCACAATTTAAGAAGAACGTTTCGTGAAACTTTTCTGACCAATACCCATTCTTGGAGCCTTTAATTCCAAAAACAGTAAATTTCAGCGAAGAAACCATGCTCCTAAACATAATTTAGCAGTTAAGTTTCAGTGACCACTAAAACAATCTCCATTGGTCTTACAGGGTCTGTTTCAACCAGCATGCTTAGCAAGTGTAATTTCTTTGTTGTCGCCGGGCGATAACAAAGGCCAACAAAGAGATGGCACATGCCAAACATGCTTGTTGAGACAGAATCTTGCTTCATAAGAGAAATATCGCATTTTGTTTATTTTGGGGGAATGGTAACTATTTGCTAGGATGTGTATTTATCTTCTCAATTTTTTATATTTTTCATTTTCTCTCAAACACACTATAACTTTGCAATAATCTTTGCGAATAACCTGGCCTGGCCAGTGGCCATTCTTACAGCCTTGAAGCAAATTTTAGAGCAGGTTTCTGATTTGCTCATTTCTAAAAACAGCTATTAGAGCATCGCTTTGTATCTTTTGATGGCTGAGTTTTAAACTGCCATCGGTCTCTAATTAAACATTTTGGTTCATCATCATCATCATAAATTTATTTAAAGTAGGCTAAAAAAGGAATAGCTAGATTACAGCTAATTAAAGCCTACTATTTACAATTTACATAATTTACAATTTGAAAATAAAACTATTAAGGTGGCAACTGAATATATATTACAGGAAAAATACCAGGTCAAAATCTATCCTTTTAGAAACCCAACTTTTGGGATATATGCCTTGCAGAGCCTACAGTTGCATTTATCACCATTCCAACATCTAATTTGATTTTTGAAAATAGGAAGGCTGTTTGATTGTTTTATTTCTTGCGGTAAAAGCTGCCACAGTTTATTTCCAAGATAAGTAATGGACTCAACTCCAAAGGACGTGGTTCGTACCTTCGGGAGTTGAGCGTCATTGCCATGCCTTAGATTGTAGCTAATATTTCGCTGCATAAATATGTCCTTCATGAATGGTGGATTCAGATCGCATTTTGTTTTATAAATTTCAGTCATTAGCAACTGTAGGTTTCTTACATGGATTGGCACCGAATTAGTCTGCTCCAAGAGAAAACCAAAATCATTCCCNCATCATCATAAATTTATTTAAAGTAGGCTAAAAAAGGAATAGCTAGATTACAGCTAATTAAAGCCTACTATTTACAATTTACATAATTTACAATTTGAAAATAAAACTATTAAGGTGGCAACTGAATATATATTACAGGAAAAATACCAGGTCAAAATCTATCCTTTTAGAAACCCAACTTTTGGGATATATGCCTTGCAGAGCCTACAGTTGCATTTATCACCATTCCAACATCTAATTTGATTTTTGAAAATAGGAAGGCTGTTTGATTGTTTTATTTCTTGCGGTAAAAGCTGCCACAGTTTATTTCCAAGGTAAGTAATGGACTCAACTCCAAAGGACGTTGTTCGTACCTTCGGGAGTTGAGCGTCATTGCCATGCCTTAGATTGTAGCTAATATTTCGCTGCATAAATATGTCCTTCATGAATGGTGGATTTGGATCGCATTTTGCTTTATAAATTTCAGTCATTAGCAGCTGTAGCTTCAGCTAACATTTTATCATTTAAAGATTTCTTCAAAGTGATTTATAAACAAAATCATACGTATTTATATATCAGGTGTGTCTACCACAATGGAGCAGTTGCATCAGGCCAAAGTCAAAAGTTTTACTGTACCAGTATCGTAACTGGAAGATATGTTTACGTGTCTCTAAAAACTACTGAGTATTTGACCATCTGTGAAGTTGAAGTCTACAAGGCAAACATCGGTATGTATTTTGTGTTGCATTTGAACCTTGAAAAGTCTTGATAATTCATATCGAACTAATACTTTGTTAGTTTCAAATACTTTTCTTCATTCATTAATCTGGGTTTTCATGCAATACACAATTACGCTAAAGATGGCGGCAAGGAACTTTTTACCAAGATGCATTGCGTTCTTTAATCGCATCCCTATAGGTCCTATAGAATCATTAAAGATTCAAAATTAGAACGCAATGCATCTTGGTAAAAGTTCCTCGCCACCATCTTTAGCGTAATCGTCTATTGTGGAGTTCGTGTAATCTAGCCTCTGAAAATGTGACAACTAAACCACGAGTATTCTTTGTCTAGTGAGACGACCTTTTGTGTCCCTCATTTTTCATGCTCTAATTCCAATGGCTTTTTTTGCTTCTTAAATACTGGGTGAGTGAAACAACTTTCCCTGTTAGAATGGACACTATTTCTTCAACATCAACAACATCACTTTGATGATTTGTTTATTTTAGTAGTCGTCATGCTACGAAGTTGGGAAGGATTTTCATGAGAGCGCCCCTTGTGATACCTTCAAAAATGATCTGAAACTAAGATCAAATTTCCCCAAATTTTGTGCCTCACAGCTATGATTATTTGAACACTCATTAGCATGTGTTATCCGCTTGGGAGAATAACGAACATTTTTCCTAGGAAATTAAAGATCTTTCCATGGCATTTCATCCTCAAAAGGGGATAGCATCTGCTGTCACATTGTGTATCATTTTCATCATGAGAAAATCAGCGAAATTTAATCAGTATTGTCATTTGTAAACACCTTTTTAATTTTTTTTTAAAATTCCTTCTCTACGAAATCTCCTATAACTTTGGACAGAGTGACTGATTTAAGCCAAGTAAATCTTTAAATCTAATCGAACAAATCAGCTATCAATCAAGACACTGCTAAATGTCTTTTCATTTATCAAGTAGTTAAATTTGGCTTTCTTTGATAGAAAATCTTGCAAGAGGTAAGCCAACCAAGCAGTCTTCAATTGGTTGGACTGGACCTCCATCACATGCAGTAGACGGTAATACTGCAACAAACTACCATCGTGGATCGTGTACACACACACATAAGCAAACAGGAGCATGGTGGAGAGTTGATTTGCAATCACCGAAAAGTGTTGGGAAAGTTGCTATCACAAATAGGGGAGATTGTTGTTCCAACAGACTGCGTCAAGTTGAAGTGAGAGTCGGAAATACAGATTCACCAGTATCCAATCCAATGTGAGTTTAGGAATTAATTTATTTGCAAAAGTAGCTCAATCGTTAAGTTCTTCTTGTGAAATGATGTCTTGATGTAGACTCATGATTTAAGTCCCTTCCCTTTCACTAATTGAATTGAATTGAATAGATGTTGTTGTTGTTGTCGCTTCAGTGAATTGTAGTTGTAGCGACAAATCAATCCAGGGCGCGAAACTACACGAAAATAAAGAGTCTAGTCTTCATGCTCTACTGCTTCCCATCTACTACATACTGAACGTTTTTTGATTGGCCGTTATTATGTAGCCTGCGTACAGACTCAAAAGTGCGGAGGAGGGAAAAGGAGAAGAAATCTCCTTTCCTATCCTTTTCCCTCCTCCGCACTGCAGGGTCTGCACGCAGGCTATTATTATGTTGAGTCGAGAATCAAACTTTTTAAACTTACTTTCATTAGGACTGATTGTAAGACCTTGAAACGATGTTGATTACGCTTAGAACATTGAGCATCATATTTGTTGACCCATTAACTGTTAGCTCAAAGTTAAATGTTTTGCTAATGGAGTTTTAGGGGATATGTTGTTCACAATAGACAGTAACAATTCATTAGAGTTTCCAAACTTTATTAAGCATTTGAAGATGAAATATTACACGAGGAAGTAGATCGACCGTGGTGGGAGGCAACCAAATGGCTCCACTTTCATTCGCTGGCTGCTATGCACAGTTAGGGGTCGGTGCGACTCCGGTCCTTGGTCTGAAGACCACTTACACTTAGTCAGCTCTTGATGCTGAGTGCTAGAGAGAGAGGCACTTTGCTGCATTTTTAAAGCCTTGGCATGATTCAACCGGGACTTGAATCCAAGACCCTGAAGACCTTCCGCTTGCGAAGCGAGCACTTTAGCACTGGGCTACGCTTTTGGTATTGAAATATTGCTGAACAACATCTTTTTAAAACCTTTCAATTTTCATGTAAAAAGTTTTCATTTTTTGATTCAGAAGTTGACATGATTGCTTGTTCTTCATGTAACCGGCTTTTTCATTCCAAGAATCGTTTTGTTTCAGTTTTAAAATTGATTATGTCTAACTTCAGTCTGTAAAATCACTGCCTTTTTTCTCATTTCAGTTGTAACTACCATGAATCGGCCATTGCTGCCGGGGTGACAGACACATTATATTGCTCTCGACCAATGGTTGGACGATATGTTTATATAAGAATACGGGTCAATGATTACCTTACTCTTTGTGAAGTGGCTGTATTTTCTCTGAAGCATGGAGAAAAAGGTACTAAACAGATGATTTTGTAGCTCGTTCATGTGGGTTTCTATTAAATCCTAAGAAGTTCTTCTATAACAGTAGAAGAAAGAAAGGAAATTTCAGTTCAGTTTTGATCCGTTTTAATCGGTAAAGTTTAGCCTGTGCGCAGTCTCAACTCCTCCTCAAAGGAAAAATAATTGTTTCCTTTGAGGAGGAGTTGAAGCTGCGCGCAGGCTAGTAAAGTTTTGATTAGTTAAGAAGTTGTTCTGGTTCAAGAGCGTTTACGCTGATAATGTTTTCCACTTAGCCTGTTCAGATAGGGTTTACATTGTACCTGATCAATGCTTCTCTTCCGTCTTACAGAACTCTCCTTCGCACAGGCTGTATTACCGGAGGACGGATGATTTCAGTAATACAGCCTCTACGAAGGAGAGTGGTCTTACAGCATGCAATTTTTTGAGCATTTTAAGCACTTTTGAGCATTTTGACTACCCTTACTCAGCAAAGAACCTCAATTTTCGCTCATCTTATTGAATCGATGTTATTTTTGTCACTTTAGTGAGGGCCTTGTTTCCCTAGAGCTGTAAAACCGGACAAAAATCTCAATCGGCATTTATTTTTCTGTTCCAATCAGAAAGCAGGATTTGAATAACCGTACTGTCAAACGGGAGGCTGATCCGGTGCATTTTTTTCACGGATCCAAAGTTGTACCGGTACAGTGTAAATGTGATCTTAAACATCCAAGATAGCTTTTAAAGCTTGGGTTGCATGTGAAAAACCTAAGCAACAATCCAAAATTAGCATACCAATTGAAAAATTGAACATTACTTGCTCACATGTAGAGGAATCAGTGTCATCTAAACAAAGGATTTATTTGCTAATCTGAGCAAAGTTATTGTATTGCTAGAAACACTTCGATTCTTGTCACAAATGAACAAAAACAAATTTAAAGATTAAGAGCAAAATTAAATTTTGGTATTTTTTCCAACCTGTACAGTCTGTTCACTAAGTTCGTGGACCAATTTAAACTTGGTTCATGAACCAAAGCGCTAACTATTTCCTCTTGTTAATCAGACCATGCAATAGACCCAATCGGCTAAGGTTTGTTTTTCTATTTCATTAACCTATTTCTTGCCATGAAAANCACATGGGACAAAGAAAGCAAATTTTTTTTACAAATTTTATTTTTTGCAACAATTATTTCCTGGTTTCCCTGTGGCAAAATCATAGCTAAATGCGATACCTAATTAGACTCAATACATGTCGTAGTTTCGCTCTTTGACTGAACTGATAACGCTACAACTACGACTCATTTCCCTACGCTTCCAGAAACGGATTTGGGCCATGCTGAATCAGTAAGAGGCTAAATCACCTGCTATTTTTTTCTCAAAACCACCGAGCCCAAAACGCCACAAAAAGCAGTTTTCCTGAACTGCTGCACCATAAATTGAGCTACCAGTACTTAGATGAATGCTTCTTCTAGCCATGATTGCAAAAACTTTCTTCCTCTAAGCCATTTTCTGTTCGTTTGGAGATGCAAAAGATCTTGTAAAGACGCTCGCATCTTTCGAGATTTTTGTTTGCTTCAGCCGTTTCAGCAGATCAATCGAACGCGGCACTCGACGGTCTTTGTTGGCTTTTGGCGGGAAGTCGAATTCAAAGAAGGACTAGCCAATGAGAGTGCGGTTACTCAAATCCTGCATTCTGATTGGGACGGGAAAAATCATTGCCGATTGAGATTTTTGACCACTTTTACAGCTCTAGGGAAATAAGGCCCTCACTGCAGCGACAACAACAACAGCAATTCAATTCAATTAGATGAGCGTAAGTTAAGGGCCTTATGCAGTGAGGCTAATATTTCACTTCACCATATGGTTTGAAAAGCTGTGCAATAGCAAACTTCCTTTGTCAAAGCCATCTCATTCATAAATTAGCAGCCACATGAATAAATTCTGGGTCTAAATCGGTCTAAACATCAGAAAGATTTATCAAAAAAATATTTTTCTTCGGCCATGTGAGTTGCTGTGATTTTCTGCGCACGCACGCCCTCACAGCTACGCCGCAGCTTTGCCGCCATTTTGTTAGAAAACATTTTTCCGTCCTGCTAGCTAAACCAATAAGTTGTTTACGTTGTTTGTAGAAATTGTTTACGCTACGTAGTCGGATGATTTTAGACTTTGTTTCAACTCTGTCTTTGCCTTGCAGTGAATGGAGGGTTCTCTGCTTGGTTGGCCTGGGGTAAATGTTCTGCACGCTGTGGAAGCGGAAAGCAACGGAGAACGAGACGCTGTAACAACCCTTCACCTAGCCATGGTGGGGCTCCTTGCAGAGGCATCTTTGTAGAGACAAGAAGCTGCCAAGCTACACCTTGTCCAGGTAATAGATATAATATAATAATCATCATTATCGTAATATTGATAATCATCGCCATCTGTTTACTTAAATTCGGTAAAAGAACGAATAGTAGCTGCAATTACAGCTGATTTAAGCCTACAAATAATGAATTCTTTGTTTGGATGTTTGGGACGGCTGCACTTTAGCGGACCAGCTTTATGTCATATCTCTCGGGAACGTATTTGACCAAATACGCTACTAACCCTAACATAACCCAGCCTTACCCTTGCTAACCCTAACCTACCCTAACCAAACCTAACTTACTCTAACTAACCCTAACTAATCCTAAGTTACCCTAAAAACCCCATTTACAAAACCTAGCTCTGACCCTTACCCCATGACACATAACTAAACGATATTGAAAGCTGGTCCGCTAAAGTGCAGACTAGCCGGATGTTTTAACTTTGAAGTAATGATGTTTCAAATGGTCTTCATGTGGTACAGAAATTGAAAAGCATGTTGAATAATGGATTTACTATATAAATATCTTCAACTGACACTTGTCACAGCAAATCATCGAGAGAAAAAACCAATAATATATACTGTGTCAAGTTGAAATCAGCCAATCAGAGAGCCCGCTATGAGTGTAACCTTTTTGTCGACAAGCCACACACCTGGATTTTATAAGATGTTTTAAATCTGACCTAGAAGATGTAGTTCTAGGATTTCAGATTAGCTTTTGACTCGTGCATGAACATAAGACCAATTTCTGGCATTGTTAACTATGTTGAAGAATTTGAAAAAAAAGATAGAATTGCTAACATTCTTGTACCGTGTGCGTCAGAAAAAGCGTGAGGTGTTTACCAATTTTTATTGATGCAGCTAAATTTGCAAATTCATTTCTTTAAAATTCATTACATAGAAGAAAAGCTAACTTAGATATGAAAATTTGTTTGGTCGAAATCGGTCTTTTCGTTCCAGAATTACGAGCAATTTTAATAAAATGGTGTTTCGCAAGATTGCTAAAATAGGCCTTCAATTAGAATCATATTCATGCACGCGTGGCCTTCTAAACCATAACAAACCTACTGTTTTTCTATAAAATTAAAGCAACAACGCATGCATTGTGTTAGAGCACAAAAGGAAAAACTAACGTTACTTATGTTGTATCCCGTGGGGACTAGTCATTTAAATTGTCATTGTTAGCAAGCTCAACGTTCTTTTACTAGCGATACTTTTCACCAAAATGGCTATATCACAAAATTACAAATAAATAAGGAAAGAAATTACCGATTTTAACAAATTAAATTTCTATAACTAATTCAATCTTTCTTCTGCAATATAAAACTTTGACACTCACAATTTGACTTGTCTTTCACCAGAACATGGCTTGCTAAACGCCCCACGTTTTTTCCACTCACCCAGTATAATTTTGCAGTATGTTTTGAATGCCAGGCGCAGGCCGCTCATAAATGTCAGAACTTCGTCAATTCAAATCAATTGTTAAAATTATTGACATCGCTAAAACTGATTTGATCACTGATAGAGGATTTTTCAAAATTGGGAAAATATTTTAATTTCGGTTGGTTTTCAGACACAACACTGAGAAATTTTGACTGAAGTTATATTTCTGTTTTAGTTCATGGTGGATATGGACCTTGGTCAAGATATGGAGCCTGTAGTGCTACGTGTGGACATGGATACCAAACGCGTTCCCGTAGCTGCAACCGACCAGTTCCTGCTCACGGTGGAAGGAGCTGTGCTAGGCTTGGACCAGCATATGAAAAGCGCAGATGCCATCTTCGCAGATGCCCAAGTAAGTCGTTGTATTTCACATGAATTCATGAACCAAAAAGCTACAGAGTTTTATCGATCAAGAAAACACTTGGATTCTTCGAAAAACGTTTATCCAACAAAGCTAAATTAATTCTTATTCTGTTTCTGTCAAAACATGGGTGTTCGGAAACATGGTTTGCTAGGCACCAATTAAAGGAACGTTGGTCAGATTTTATTTGCATCAAGTACAGTTTTACCTTCATGTTTTAATGAAAGGATCTTGTTTTCTTGCGCTGTAACTCCACGAACTTCCCACAAGAAGTCTGTTGGCCCTTTCTCGGCAAACAACTTTAAAAAATCTAAAAAAAGGTTTGAAAATTGTGCCAAATGGTTCAACGCATATAATTTGTCATTTAGTGCCAGAAAAAGTTTGTTGTAAAGACCTTAGAAATTCCGTTGAGTAGNCAAACGCGTTCCCGTAGCTGCAACCGACCAGTTCCTGCTCACGGTGGAAGGAGCTGTGCTAGGCTTGGACCAGCATATGAAAAGCGCAGATGCCATCTTCGCAGATGCCCAAGTAAGTCGTTGTATTTCACATGAATTCATGAACCAAAAAGCTACAGAGTTTTATCGATCAAGAAAACACTTGGATTCTTCGAAAAACGTTTATCCAACAAAGCTAAATTAATTCTTATTCTGTTTCTGTCAAAACATGGGTGTTCGGAAACATGGTTTGCTAGGCACCAATTAAAGGAACGTTGGTCAGATTTTATTTGCATCAAGTACAGTTTTACCTTCATGTTTTAATGAAAGGATCTTGTTTTCTTGCGCTGTAACTCCACGAACTTCCCACAAGAAGTCTGTTGGCCCTTTCTCGGCAAACAACTTTAAAAAATCTAAAAAAAGGTTTGAAAATTGTGCCAAATGGTTCAACGCATATAATTTGTCATTTAGTGCCAGAAAAAGTTTGTTGTAAAGACCTTAGAAATTCCGTTGAGTAGCAGAATCTCTTTTTGTCTGCTAATTTTCTAATGTTAAAAAGCTACAAAATACAATGATCTGAGCCATTCATAGCAGAAAAAGACATATGGTCTTGATCTTCTAGTGCCCACTATGAATGACTCTTACGATAAATTTAAACGATAATCAATTAACCATACTGCACTGCACTGCACTGCACTGCACTGCACTGCACTGCACTGCACTGCACTGCACTGCACTGCACTGCACTGCACTGCACTGCACTGCACTGCACTGCACTGCACTGCACTGCACTGCACTGCACTGCACTGCACTGCACTGCACTGCACTACGCTACAGACGTAAAGACGGTGCTGCTATATTGAGGGCTTCCAAAGAGAAGCAAGCCTCAATGCTTTTGATTACATATTTGCAAGATCAAGTCCGGGAATTCGGACAATTGTCACAGTGAAACAGTGGATAAGATTTTTCTTCTGTCACTATATTCACTAACATGATCTCTTCCATTTATCAGGCCCAGTTTCACCAGAATACCACAAGCGTGTTTGCGAGCACAGCAACCTTCGTATTGTATGCCCAGTCGGTAGCAGTATCCGAATAAGCTATGCATTGTATGGGAGACAGACGAGAGCCCATTGTAGACGTGGATGGTGGGCAAATCTCTATAGCACTCGCTGCANACTGCACTACGCTACAGACGTAAAGACGGTGCTGCTATATTGAGGGCTTCCAAAGAGAAGCAAGCCTCAATGCTTTTGATTACATATTTGCAAGATCAAGTCCGGGAATTCGGACAATTGTCACAGTGAAACAGTGGATAAGATTTTTCTTCTGTCACTATATTCACTAACATGATCTCTTCCATTTATCAGGCCCAGTTTCACCAGAATACCACAAGCGTGTTTGCGAGCACAGCAACCTTCGTATTGTATGCCCAGTCGGTAGCAGTATCCGAATAAGCTATGCATTGTATGGGAGACAGACGAGAGCCCATTGTAGACGTGGATGGTGGGCAAATCTCTATAGCACTCGCTGCAAGGCCCGAACATCACGTGCTAAGGTAGAAGCAAGGTGTAACAACAGGCGCACGTGCTCAGTTCCCGCAAAAAATTGGCTGTTTGGAGATCCATGTGTTTACACCTACAAATATTTGGAGGCAAAATATCACTGTTTTGGGTAAGTGTAAAATGTCATACTTCCTTGTCATGGGACATTATAACTGCAATAAATTAAGGCATACTAACTTTATGTGACGTTTACATGATACCGGATTCACTTCATATTGGATTCGCTGAACTGTATCGGATTGGTTTCATACCAGATAGGCGTCCTGTTTACACAAGAACAGTTACTCCGCACTGCGAGGTGCAATGTTTTGTTTCAGAGCCTCTGCGTTCGATCATCAAAACACAAATCCTCGAAAAAAGCGCGCCAAACAAGGGGTCGAGGCCACAGAGTGTGTCACTGAGGTTGCGGAGCGAACTGATCCCGATTTCGAGCGTTTACACGGGCACTTTACCCAATCCGATACGTACCGGATTGGTTTCATACCACTTTTCAGCGGAGCAAAAGCATATCAGATTGGGTCCTGGTGAGTCGTGTAAACAGAACGCCTATCTGGTATGAAACGAATCCGATATGAAGTGAATCCGGTATTGTATAAACTGGGTATGGAAAAACATAAGAACAAAGGAAAGCAACGCTATAAGGCAGACACAGTTTGCGTTATATATTCAACCACAATGTTTTCTTCTGGATCTTCTGCTCAGGCTCATCATCACGCTAAGGTCTGTGAATTCCGATAACAACTGATTTAACGTTATTTTGGAAGCAGAATCAAAGTAACATATGCCAATGAATCGAATGTACCAACGAATCAAACTAAAATATGTAAACAAAATGCTTAGCAAAACTCATTGTTATTTTGAGTTTTTTCAATTATCATTTCAAGTACACAAAAATCACAGCCTATCATAATGTTGAATCAGCAAAATGTCTAGACGTTGAAAGCCTGTAGCTCTAAATCCAGCCTTACGACAATAGAAAATACACAAACAAATGCTTAATGGACGTCCCAGTACTATACGATCATGCAGCAGCTTCTTTATATACATAGTAAAATGTTTGAGCTAAATTGTTAGCAAATTTGATATTTGATCAAGGATTTTAGGCCCATTTTTAAGGATTTTCAGATGAAGCATTTTTCTCAGATGGCTTTATAAAAAAACTATACGACCGACTTCGACAAACTAAATTTCGTATCGACGTTGATATGTTAGCTACACAGGTATTATTAGCTACACAGGTATTATCAGTTAAAAGGAATCTTATTTATGGTTTGAAAACTACACCTGTACGAAAAAGTACTGCTAAGTTCAGCAGTAATATGGCTATACTTAATAGCCATACTGGTTCAAAGGTGGAAGTAATTTAAGAGTACAACAACATTACATGATTCTTTGTACTGCTACCTGAATCTTGTACTGCTTTATTTAAGTTCTGTTTATTGTACTGCTAAAGTACTGCCATTGGAGCTAGTTAGCATATGTCGGTAAAAATTACTGTTAAGGTCAGGTTATTCTAATGTTGGAGAACAGCTAAACAATTGAAAAGTATGGCCATAATACTGCTAAATTATTGCCGGACTGTTTCGTACATGCAGTCTGTCAAAAGTCTATGCATTTTTTAACTCATGAATAAGTATTGTGTCTTATTCTCAGATCTTCAGCTCAGTCTCATCATGCAAAAGTCTGTGAATTCCGACAACAAAGAATCGATTGTCCTTTCGGAAGGAAAATCAAAGTGACATATGCCATGTATGGTCGCCTGAATCGTCATGATTGCCCAAATCACAAGCACACAACAACAACAACATGTCGTGCTGGAAGCAGCTTTTCCAGAACCAAAGCTTCGTGTGATGGAAAGAGAAGTTGTGTATTGAATGCAAGCAATGGAGTTTATGGGGATCCTTGTGTGACTGTACACAAATATTTGAAGGTGTACTACAGATGCATTTGGTAAGTTTCATTTTTAGCAGTTTCAAGTTTGAGTACATGATTTCTTTATTGAAAACCTTACTAAATGTTTGCCCTCTCGCCAGATTCAACTTCTCGCGCCCCATACGCATTTGCATTGTTTCTTTCACTGCTTAAAATAGAATCGCCACTTGGCTGAAATGCAGAACATTTCGACTTATTCCGCGAATTATCTTTGCTAGCGCAAAGGGTCATCATCTCCATGAGGTAGACAGAGTTAAATGATTCAGCTTTCTGAGCTGTGACTTCTTTTATACAGCATAATTTTCAAAGTTCAGTTTCCCTGGTTAGAGGAATTCAAGCATTTTGATTGATTCAATCAAATCAATTAGCAGTGCAGCATGTGCCAAAGATAATATACAATGACGCTAAAGATGGCGGCCGCGAAAAGCACGCTGGTAAAAAGCTCCCTGACGACCACCTAACGACATAACAATATTGGTTTGCCGTTTCAACTAGCTAGCTGTGGTAAAGTTCGGGACAAATAATCAATGTCAACAAATAGGAAAATTTTTTAATTCGA
Organism: Aurelia aurita; assembly: GCA_004194415.1. Lineage (NCBI taxonomy): Eukaryota > Metazoa > Cnidaria > Scyphozoa > Semaeostomeae > Ulmaridae > Aurelia > Aurelia aurita. The sequence continues at coordinate 492,545 of REGM01000222.1, read as the reverse complement.
ACGTCCTGTCTCTCATGACAATAAAAACTCCGTAGTTACAACAAAGAATTATTTGTAAAAATGTTTCCTTACTTTTCACAGATCCTAGAGAGTATATTAACATCACTTGGCAAGCAGGGGTCACAGAAGATGCACAAGTTTAAGATTTAATTCTATATCATAGAGCACTATGATACCACTGGCACTATACATTCAGGTAGAAAATATTATGCATCATATGATGTATCTAGCATTATAAAATCGGTGTCTATTATTTAATCATGAATAACGCAGCTTGACGAAAACCAGTCGATTCTTTTCTCGCTTTCTCTTTCATTTTCATCACTACTTCTTTTACTCAGGGCTACTACAGGGTGTCGCAAAAAACGCAACCAAACTTCTTGGTGTGCCAAAAAACTATCCACTTTGACAGGCCACGATAAATCGTACACTTGACAGCATAGGGCTCAAATCTTTAAAATCTTTAAAATGGTGGGTGTAAAATTCTTTTACAATTTTCTCCAAATTAAATGGCTTGAACGGAACTTAGGGTACTTTGCTGTAAATCTGCCTTCGAAATCTTTTGATATCTTGCTTAGTTTGAAAATGGCGGCATTTATAAGTTTTTTGACAGAATAGACCTTTTTACTTGCCAGAAAAGAGGTTTGGATCGAGCGTCCAAATCTGGTAAATTTTGTGAAGTAAAACAAAAATTTGACCCCCGTTCTCAGTAAAAACACTGCTAGCTGTGGCAAGCTGTGGCATGAAGTTCCTTCGGATCGCAGAACACTTTTCAGAGAGTTCATCAACAATAACTTTACTCAAAATGAGTTAAGAACGGTTCAGTTATACAGAGGCAAGTTTTGTTCGCCTTTTGGCCTTGTTTTTCGTTGTTTTCGTTCATTGTTTTCTGATTTTGTCCTGTAACTGTTGCTGAACAAAAGTGCGAGCATGCAAGGGTTTCATNATTGCGGGAGTATGTTTTTTAGTTTCCGCAGGGACGAGAGGGCACTTTTCATCTTACCCTTAAGCTTTTTATATTGCTCATTCCATGTTAGGTTGACGGTTCAATGATTCAGCTTTCTGAGCTGTGACTTCTTTTATACGGCATAATTTTCAAAGTTCAGTTTCCCTGGTTAGAGGAATTCAAGCATTTTGATTGGTTCAATCAAATCAATTAGCAGTGCAGCATGTGCCAAAGAATAATATACAATGACGCTAAAGATGGCGGCCGCGAAAAGCACGCCGGTAAAAAGCTCCCTGACGACCACCTAACGACATAACAATATTGGTTTGCCGTTTCAACTAGCTAGCTGTGGTAAAGTTCGGGACAAATAATCAATGTCAACAAATAGGAATTTTTTTTAATTCGAACGTCCTGTCTCTCATGACAATAAAAACTCCGTAGTTACAACAAAGAATTATTTGTAAAAATGTTTCCTTACTTTTCACAGATCCTAGAGAGTATATTAACATCACTTGGCAAGCAGGGGTCACAGAAGATGCACAAGTTTAAGATTTAATTCTATATCATATAGCACTATGATACAACTAGCACTATACATTCAGGTAGAAAATATTATGCATCATATGATGTATCTAGCATTATAAAATCGGTGTCTATTATTTAATCATGAATAACGCCGCTTGACGAAAACCAGTCGATTCTTTTCTCGCTTTTCTTTCATTTTCACCACTACTTCTTTTACTCAGGGCTACTACAGGGTGACGCAAAAAACGCAACCAAACTACCGGGTGTGCCAAAAAACTATCCACTTTGACAGGCCACGACAAATCGTACACTTGACAGCATAGGGCTCAAATCTTTAAAATCTTTAAAAAGGTGGGTGTAAAATTCTTTTACAATTTTCTCCAAATTAAATGGCTTGAACGGAACTTAGGGTACTTTGCTGTAAATCTGCCTTCGAAATCTTTTGATATCTTGCTTAGTTTGAAAATGGCGGCATTTATAAGTTTTTTGACAGAATTCATGGAAAATTTTGAAAAAATAAAAATCGTCCTAAATCTTAAATTAAATAAGGAAAAATGATACAATCTTCAAGAAAACCATTGTTTATGAAGGTCTACAATATGGTCGCAAGCAGAAATCTGTCACTCTTCCGGTTTAGGATTTAGAAATTTGATGACGTCACAGCCTCAGAAATAATAAATGCCACCATTTTGAAAATAATTAAGATATCTAAAAATTTCGACGGCAGATTTACAGTAAAGTACCCTAAGTTCCTTTCAAAGAAAAGAGCGAAATAATTTTACACCCACCTTTTTAAAGATTTGAGCCCTTTGCTAACTTGACCGATTTTGAAGATTTATGAGTTAAGCTTTAGCTATAATCCAGAATTAGATTCTAGGATTGTTTTAGATTTGTTAGTTTTCTGTTTCTTGTGCTATAAAGATTTCCTTATAATTTCATTCTTGAAAGAACTGAAAACGATAAAAAACGTTGATCAAATTATCGAAAGACTCGACATGAATGGACAAAGAGAAAGATTTTTCGTGGTGATTTGGGGATTTAGAAATCGATTAGTTATAATCTGCTGCACGAGCGTTAGTTTAAAGGAAAATATATTAAATAGATCGTGCACCCGGTATAACCAAAATTTGTCAGAAAATAATAATCAATTTAACACATACCACCTGAAAGCACAATCCGTCTTCATTCCAATGATATGCAGGTTAGATAGATTGAGCGGATTATCTATCATTTTATTGACGTCTTCGTAAGTATAGCCTTTCTCAGATGCAAGCAAATGCTAGTCTAGTCATTTAAATAAACAAACTGCTTTTATCATGTCTAATAAATACATCTCATGAGAGTAAATTTTTGCCGTATATATTTTGCTAAGGGCACCAGCTCAAGTGATTCTAGACCAAACCAAGATTGCATCAAAAAATGTATTTTGCGATCTTTAAAGTTATGCCTGACGTCTTTTGGAGTCCGCGCGTAAAAGAGGTTATGGTGGGATGGGGAGTTCAGATCTCAAATCGTGCACAAATTTTTGAACAGGTTCAAAACCTGTTTGTCAAGCCTTGTTTTTGCTTAGTCTGTTTCTCTGCTTTGTCATTGCAACAAACAGGCTTTGAAAAGATTTAATAGAGGTCCAAGAGAGACGTCACCAGGAAACTGCGAAGTTCTCCTTTTGTCTGGTACCAAGCGTGTCGAACAAAACAACTGAAGACAGTTGCAAACCGTAAAACCGGGGGCAGAGCACTTAGTTGTTACCCAAGCTTGCAAAACGGTAGGTTTCGAATTCGCCATGGTGGCTCGCTAATGAAAACGAGAATCTCTCCAAAGTCTGCCAAACCTTCTGCCTTTTGGATTCCGAGTCTACCAAGTCTACCGTTTTCAGAATTGGTACCAATCAAACACACCCTAAGATTACAAATTATCTACTATAACTAGCAATAACAATAGTCAGTGAGTGCGGCGTGTTTTCCTTCCTTTTCCCTCATCTTCTGCACAGTAGAGTTACATTTCACCCCCGCAATAGCCATAGCCTTGCAGCGTTGGAAGCCTCATTTTGAGACTTGGAATCGAGATGACTTACTATGACAGTATGACAGTATGACAGTAAGATTTTTTCGCTCGCAGGTTTTCGATTGAAATCGAATAGATATGCGGCCTTCGACCGCAACTATTACTCAAGGGAATACTTGTAATCAGGTTATATCAGTGGCGTGGCCACGGGGAGGGATGGGGGGCATTTGTCCCCCCACTTCTGTGAAAAGATGGTCATTTTCATTTCATTTCATTTTTATTTATTTAAACAGGGTAAAGTTATCAAATATATACATTGTTTTCCAAACTGCCCTGTGGAAAGAAAAAGATAAAAACCTAACTTACAATTCAAAAACACACAATAAAATTAGTTAAATACAAAGTAAAAGTGGTCCTCGAGATTCTTTCAAAAACGAGGAGAAAGTAGCTGGGTATAGGTAGGGTGTGTAAGAATTTTTCCAAGAAATGCAGGAAGGTGACCGGGAGAGTCATTCTAAGCCAAAGTAAAGGTTGGTATTTTTAAAAATTTTCCCAGACATACTATCAAAGAATTTCCAAGGCTTCCATTTNAATAGCTTCTGTTTCTTTGCAAACTGCTCTCGCAAAGGTCAATGTAACATAAAAGGTCAGAAGTTAAGAAAAAAAGATCAAAGGGGAAAGGACGATGGTTTTAAAACTTTTTCTTGCCATCTGTGCGATAATGACTGGTTATTCCTCTGCTAAATTCAATGGTAGGTTGCAAAAGTATTTTCGTTTGTAAAGTTAATGGTGTTCAAAATTGTGACACAACGAATATCGGGTGAGTCAATAAAGATATACCCCTTATTGGCAAACCAACTATTTCATAGAGGCCCTCAAATCTTGATGTATATAAGCACTTTAATGGTATAGAGTATTGTCAGTTTTCTTTTATGCTTTTTTCTTGTATCGAATATTCTTCATTTTATTTCGTCTGACACAAAAGCTCTGGTTAAGCAAGCAAATACTTTTTGCAAACATTTTATAATTGCTTCCTAAGCATTCTCCCCCTAGCAACTTCCCTAGTTTTCGTCTCTTTGCTTCCCTGTGATCCGGATTATGAAAACAGCACCTGTGTAATTCGATATTGGGTGACCTCATCTTTTGTAATGTGAGATCTTTGTTCTCATTTTTGCTTTCATAATCCGGATCACAGGGAAGCAAAGAAACAAAAACTAGGGAACTCGCTAGGGGATACGCCTGGACCCCCTGTGGTTTAGCTATGTTCGAACAAATTAAGCGAATGTTCACATAATGTTTCTGCTTGTCACAAGCAAACCCTATTTGCCTGCAACTCGGCGAACGGACAATTTTGCTTGGCAAATAAATCTCAAATGCTTGGAAAAAGTTTGATCCTTTAGCCTGGACTTAAAGCCTGGTTTCCATATAATCGTTACGATCGTCTGGATCGCTGTCAGTGACTCCAGCGATCCAAGCGATCCCAGCGATCTCAATTAAATGAAAAGAGATCGATTGCTAGAATCGTTCGTGCATGTTTCCATAAGATTGCTGAAATCGCTGGAGTCGTTCACAACGATTCAAACGATCGTAACGATTGTATGGAAACAAGGCTTAAAAACAAAAGCCTGATGGGGATACCTAAAATGTTGATATTTCTAAAATTTGCTTATCATCTCACAACCAATTGCGAGCTCCACATCGAGACACACCTGGCATGATTTGGGACTCAGCTTTGGCATCTCAGGCCCAGAAATGGGCTAACCATCTTGCAGAAATCAAATTATTACAACATGATTCGAGCCTTGTTGATATTGGAGAAAATCTATTTTGGACATCATCAATAACTGATGTGGCCTCCTGTGCTGAAGCTGCACTGAAATGGCAAGTTTTCGTTTTTCTTTGATTTAAAATTCTTTATCCAGGGTTATGTAATGGAGTAGGTCCCAGGCCCCCTACGGCGTAACCACTTCATGTACACGTGTTGTTTTATTTGTTACTTTGATTGCTTGCTGTACACACGCTCATTCATTGCCTTAGCCTTCCACTTCGATATCTACGGATTATTAAAGGTTAAAATTCTGTTTAACTAACTGTTTTATAATTGGCCCTGCCTGCCACAAAACAGTAAGATAATCCATCTTCTTCTATTCTATCTATATTTAAATTATGACTATCAAAAGTTAATAAATTTACAATGTGTTCAAAACAGCGGCGTGGCCAGGACAAATTAACTGGGGGTATTGAAATGAGGGGGTCTGGGGGCGAAGCCCCCAGGAAAATGTCTGAGGACACGCCCTCTACTTTGGCTTAGGACGCTTCTCTCGATCCCATGTTTGCCAATATTAGCATAGAATTTTTGACCATTTTGAGAAATTTGTTTTAAAATTTAGCATCCCCAGGAAAATTTTTTAGTACAATAATTTTCTTTGGCTTAGAATCCCTTTCTCCATCCCATCTTTACCAATGCCAAATTGGAAACTTTGACAATTTTGTAACAGTTTCCTATGAATCACCATCTTTGGGAAAATTTTTGCGCAAAGACCCCCAGGGGGTAACTTCCATATATAGAGCAACGGGAACGTGCTGCCCATAAGGATGGGTTTTGAACCTCGAGAATCCCTAAATATGGGTCTCAAAATGTAAATGTTTCACTAGAAATGGGTAGCTTTTCAAATTGTAACAGTAATCTTGTCAAGTTTTGGTTTTCAATGTTTGATTTTTTTCGCTTTAGTTCTGAAACTTCGTTGGTGGTAACTTTATCTTCATAATTGTGTGTTTAAAAGCTTGATTTGTAGCAACTTCAAGAGGCTTTTCCCCTCACAATCCTTAAAAATTGGTATGAAAATCGACCGAAAATCCATAAGGATGGGTCTTTCCCTAAAAGTTGGGCGGCACGTCCCCGTCATCCCAAGACTCGAGTTACCCCCGGGCAAAGACCTTATATTTTGTCTTAGAACGCTTCTCACAATCCAATGTTTGCTTGACCCCGAATTGGTAGCCTTGAAAATTCTGTGATAGTACGTCAGGGAACATTTTAAAATCTGCCAACCTTTACTTTGGCCTAGAATGACTCTCCCGGTCACCTTCCAGCATTTCTTGGAAAAATTCTTACACATCCCACCTCTACCCAGCTACTTTCTCCTCGTTTTTGAAAGAATCACGAGGACCATATTTTAACAGCAATGGGGNGGCACGTCCCCGTCATCCCAAGACTCGAGTTACCCCCGGGCAAAGACCTTATATTTTGTCTTAGAACGCTTCTCACAATCCAATGTTTGCTTGACCCCGAATTGGTAGCCTTGAAAATTCTGTGATAGTACGTCAGGGAACATTTTAAAATCTGCCAACCTTTACTTTGGCCTAGAATGACTCTCCCGGTCACCTTCCAGCATTTCTTGGAAAAATTCTTACACATCCCACCTCTACCCAGCTACTTTCTCCTCGTTTTTGAAAGAATCACGAGGACCATATTTTAACAGCAATGGGGGGGGGGGCAAATGCCCCCCATCCCTCCCGTGGCCACGCCACTGGTTCAAAACATAAATAGAAAAGAGAAAGAAAAATGCAGACCAGCTTTCCATGAACACTTTCAATTTTGAGCTTTGACCCATGCTTTGAGTTTGGATTTAGGTGATTGGATAGAAGGTGCAAATTTGCTATCATAATGGAGTTTTGTACATATATCAGCTCCACACGGGAAGTCTATTACTATATCTGATACGTATCATTTCCAGTGGTGTCACATAAAAAATTCGAACGGCAACGCTCGTGTAAATTTTTTAAGTTTGGAATTTGGCCACATGTTATTTTGGATTGCTAAAAATTTGAGTAATTGTTTGGGTTGTTTATTTTGATCTTTTGGTTTTGGGGAGATTAAAGTTATTTTCTTTAGGGTCGAAAGGAGACAGGTGTAATAGAATTTTAGGTTTGTGAGTCTCCCTGCTACAAATTTGGGGTGAAATTTTAGGCATATAATTTTTGGTTGAAGAAAAATCTATTCCAATGATCATCTCTATCCAAGATTCAACGAGTACCTCCTGGGTATCAGTGATAATTTACTTTGCGATCTCCCACTACTAGCACTACTCATTAATAACATTGTGCCATACTGAAAAAATGCAATTCATGCAGACGACATGTCACGTGATTTTATCAATTCACGTTCGAAAATCAGACTTGGGGTAAATGAAGCGATTACAAAACATAGCGTCGCACTGGGATTCAAAGGGAGAGTGTCTCGTTTATTTATTGAAATAAATCAACTCTGAAAGCTAGATTGACTACAAAGAAGTGACGAGCAACTTACAGCTGATAGAGTTTATGGCGCTGTTTATAAAATTATCGTCGCAAAGGCAAGCTTCTCACAGCCTGCTTGGGCAAACTTTATTGTTTGCTTTCAAGAACAGCTTATTCGTGCAGTTATTTCATTGGTTTTGGTATGGCTAATAATTGTTACCTATCCTTGCCGTACCCACTATCGCGAGAGAGAAGATAAGAGCACTCTTTTGCAACTTTTTGCATTCCTATAGAAACCTACAGAACGTTTTTGGAGATTTACCCCAAAACAAGATGGTGCCGTGTTTTCAACGTTGCTGTAATTTCATGACGTCTGTATGAATAAGTCGTCTCTCCAAGGTGCTTTATTATTATGCGACATCCTTTCGTTCCAAAGGTATATGGAATACAAAAATTACAGCTTTAGCAACACAGCTCAAAATTCGTTCGCTGCTCGTGGCTTCAGCCAGTTAGTTTGGAAGTCGTCAGTAAAACTTGGAGCTGCAATCGCTACATACAGAGATGGAAATCAAATCAAATCAATCATCGTGGCACATTATCAACCTGCAGGAAATACTGGTGATGATCCTGAAAACGTCATGCCACGAAAGGCCAACTGTATGTTTTCTTAATGGGTTTGTATAAGCTAAACTTCCAAAAAACCCATTACTTTCTCTCCCTAATGCAGGCTAATAGCAGCAGATAGATTGCAAATGAAGATGTTTTCTATAGATTTGAACTCCGTAGAATTAGCCAGTGAAATCAGATTGTTCATACCATCAACAATTTTGGAGATACAGCTGCATTCAGGGCCTCAAGTTGTAGATGTGTTTAGCCTAGACACGCGAAAGCCCACTGCAGGCTTAAGACACTCTATGACACGCGCCCTTTGTTTACAAAAGCCTTAGTTGAGTGAGTTCTCAAGCTAATTTACCGAGTAATTCGATGCAAATAGACTTTTGGTCATAGCAATGCACGAACATTTTGCAACACTACGATCTATTAGAATAACTCTTGTTTACTCTTGATAACTCCTATGCCCGGGGGGGGGGGGTACTTAGTATATTTTGCTGACGAGATGTGCACTCCTTTCCGGGTATCGGTTTCGCCTCTTTTGTCTAGCGCCCGGTATCGAAAGAAGGCAATTTTTTTCAAACCGGTTGTCAAAAGGGATATTNGCTAATTTAATCTTAATAACCCCAACCTATGACCGCAATATTTTTCAACAAGCAATCCACGCGTCTCCTACCGCCCATGCCTAAACGCTGACCTTTTTTAGCAAAATACATACCCTAATCACGGAAAATTTTCTTGATAACATACCCTTTCCCGTGTCACATTTAATTTTTCAAGTTTAGGTACCCTAATCGTGGACAAGTCACTTATCAAAATTGTTGATATGGCCAGGTGATTCTGTGTGATGAATCAGGGACGAAGAGTTAAACCTACAGTAGTCCCAAATCAAATTCTATTTAAAATGCTTGATTAAAAACATCATCACAGAAGCGTTTCGATTTATCAAATGCACAAAAGTACATCCTTTTTTGAAATTATGGTCGAATTGGCACCCCTAAACGAGGGCCCGCGCGGGCCCGTGCCTGCGTTGAAAAAAGGTACCCTTTCCCGCGTTTTTTTGTACAAGCATGATAACACATCAGGTACCAAGTGGCCCCCCCGGGCTTCAAAGAAGTGACGAGCAACTTACAGCTGATAGAGTTTATGGCGCTGTTTATAAAATTATCTGAAAATTATCGTCGCAAAGGCAAGCTTCTCACAGCCTGCTTGGGCAAACTTTATTGTTTGCTTTCAAGAACAGCTTATTCGTGCAGTTATTTCATTGGTTTTGGTATGGCTAATAATTGTTACCTATCCTTGCCGTACCCACTATCGCGAGAGAGAAGATAAGAGCACTTTTTTTGCAACTTTTTGCATTCCTATAGAAACCTACAGAACGTTTTTGGAGATTTATCCCAAAACAAGATGGTGCCGTGTTTTCAACGTTGCTGTAATTTCATTACGTCTGTATGAATAAGTCGTCTCTCCAAGGTGCTTTATTATTATGCGACATCAGTAGTCTGAAAAGTGAGCATCCTAACGCAATTTGACCTAGGTTAGGGGTCAAGTAGCCTGGTAACGAACGCGGTCAGCCTAGGGGTTGGTAACGAGTGGGGGTTGGGTCGGGAGTCAACGGTTGGTGGGGGTTTATTGAGGGTTTGAGGTTGGCAGGTACTTTTAGGCCCATTGCTTTTCTCCTTAGGCCTTTAGCGGCCGTTGCAGGTGCGCTTGATTTGATGATTCGTCATCTGTTCGAAGATTCGTCAGGTTCGCGTTCCATAAAAGAACTGAGTTGTTAAATATTACGCTGTGTGATTGGTTGAATGCGTTCTATTCGAAAATTCGAAGGTGGGTATATAAACTCTTGCACGGGTTGAAATGATCACTTTCCATCACTATTTTGAGAGGAGTAGACGCTGGGAAATTTTTTCATCGATTATGGAAAAATGGAGAAATGGAGGTGGAGGAAGCAGGAGAGTATGAGGGTAGCGAGGGGGAGTGGGCGCTTTGCGCCTTCTCTCCCTCGGCCTAACTTGAGACGAGGTGTGAGGGGTGAGTTTTATTTTCGAATTTATATTTTCGAATTTTTTTTTATTTTCGAATTTTTTTTTTATTTTCGAATTTTTATTTTCGAGTTTTTAAATTTTTTTTTTAAATTTTTTTTTTCTTACTTATGAGATAATGATTTTTTTTTTCTTAGATGTTCGCTCGAGGGGTGGAACATTGAATGGAGTACCGAATGAGGTGCCGAATGAGCGTGGGCTGGCTAGCCTCACGAGTAGGATTGGAGGAGTTTTTGGCCCCTATGCAGAGGGGGTGGGGTATTTGAAGACTACGTGGTGGTGGAGGTGGTGATGCCGATGACGTTGGTAACAGAGGCGGCCACGCAGACAGAGGTGGTAGCACCGATGACGTCGACGGCAGAGGCGACTACGCAGACGGGAGAGGAGGATTATAGTAGGCAAAGCATTACTGATTTAATCTTGTCGCTAGCTTCTTCCCCTGCATCATCATGGTCGACGATGAGTCCGGTATGCAGATCGGTGTACACGGTCTCATGTAGGGGGGGGAGAAAGTTCACCTTTCTCTTTTATTAATTCTAGCGGCGAAGCACCCTTGGCTTTTAACGCTCAGCTTCGACCGTTGTACATCCCGGAATCGCCTATTGCTCAGGTTCCGGGAGCTGCTCAAGTCTCGCCTTACCCCTTCGTACCAGCAGCTCGCGAGGAGTCTCCAATATCTGATGAGTTTTGGAGATTCTTCGTAAGGGAGCTTTGTGCGGCGGGGTGGGGTGATAGGTTTTTACCCTCTGCATCTCTGCAATCTTCAGACTCGTCATCGTTAGATCGGTAATGGCTTGTTATTTAGTATGTATCGTTTAGGAATGTTATTTAGTATATTGTTTATTAGAATTGTTGTGTAGGAATGTCGTTTTTAATTAGAATTTTCAACTTGCATTACGTTTCATGTTTCTACATGCTAAACCTGCGACAATGAGCCGTTGGCAACGGTGAAACCCCTGCTTCGAGCAGATAATACAAACATTCCTAGAATTCCTAGGAATGTTTGGGGGACAGGAAGCCCTGCACTGCGCTGCGATTATGCGAGAAAGAGAGAGGTTCGATAGTGTGAACTTCATGATAAAGAAGAAGGTTTATAATAGTTACACGCTACCAGGCCCGTCGGAACGACATCCATATTGGGGGGGCTGAAACCAGGTGCGAGCGGAGCGAGAAAAAATGGGGGTCCGGGGGCTTGCCCCCGGGAAATTTTTCGTGACCACGCCCTTTAGATCGTTGGAAAACGCTTCTTTTATAAAGAATTGACCACCTAATGGAGCAAAGGATCGCGACTAACGGGAGGCTTTCCCGGGAAATATTGAAAATAGGACACTTCAAAATCACTTAGAAATAGGCTATTTTTAAATTTCATGAAATAGAAACATGATGGCTTGATAACTCTGATAACTTCCTCCAGTATAAATAAGTTTAAATCTTCATTTCCATAAGCTTGACTTTCACAGCCTTTTTCACTAAGAAAAGGACCAAACTTTGGCAAATTATTGGGGGGGCTGAAGCCCCCCCAGCCCCCCCGCTTCCGACGGGCCTGCACGCTACTCATGCTAATGTCAGCTTGAAGCAACCAACAGTCACATGGGGTGTTCAAGTCACCTTCACTTCCACAGTCGGTGCAAATTAGGCTATTGGTTTTCACGTTTCGTAACCAGCTAGCGAATTTCTTGTAGCTTGTATGTGAAGCTCGCATCAGGCTTGAATTCTCCTTTTATCGAGACGATAACTTGTTCTNACCAGGTGCGAGCGGAGCGAGAAAAAATGGGGGTCCGGGGGCTTGCCCCCGGGAAATTTTTCGTGACCACGCCCTTTAGATCGTTGGAAAACGCTTCTTTTATAAAGAATTGACCACCTAATGGAGCAAAGGATCGCGACTAACGGGAGGCTTTCCCGGGAAATTTTGAAAATAGGACTTCAAAATCACTTAGAAATAGGCTATTTTTAAATTTCATGAAATAGAAACATGATGGCTTGATAACTCTGATAACTTCCTCCAGTATAAATAAGTTTAAATCTTCGTTTCCATAAGCTTGACTTTCACAGTCTTTTTCACTAAGAAAAGGACCAAACTTTGGCAAATTATTGGGGGGGGGCTGAAGCCCCCCCAGCCCCCCCGCTTCCGACGGGCCTGCACGCTACTCATGCTAATGTCAGCTTGAAGCAACCAACAGTCACATGGGGTGTTCAAGTCACCTTCACTTCCACAGTCGGTGCAAATTAGGCTATTGGTTTTCACGTTTCGTAACCAGCTAGCGAATTTCTTGTAGCTTGTATGTGAAGCTCGCATCAGGCTTGAATTCTCCTTTTATCGAGACGATAACTTGTTCTTCATTTGGATATTGATATTAAGCTGTAGGGGTGTATTATCATGAATGGAGGGATGTAGTTTTTCACTAGGGCTAGCAGGTTTGAGAATAGGTTGGTTAGTTCTGTATGATGTAGAACTCTTCCATCTTTTAGGCTTGGGTTGTCTAGTACGTCGACGTAGCATTGGAGGTCGTCCATCTTTAATGCTCCGTAAAACGTATCGTCTTCTTGATAGACTGAGAGGCAAAATTCTCCATTCACTCGTACGAATAGGCTAGGCGATTCGAACTCGAATTGGGTGGTTGGTTGATTGACAGGATGCAGGTGACTGTTTCCTACGTCGTGCGTTTGGAGCAGCCTCCACAACATGCTCTTCCTCAGCGACAAGTTGTTTGCATCGGTAATCGTCCTATTATACTTGTAGGCCATGATGTTGCTGCTCCTATGCTGTAGGATGGAACACTGATGATTTGGCTTGTTTTGCGTTGCATTTATAATCCTCTTAACCAATCAGGGGCTCTCATTTTTAACGAGTAAGAGTTAGCCAATCAGGGCTTTTCATTTTTAACGAGCGAAAAATTAGCCAATCAGTTTGGCCGAGTTCCTAACGAACGAAGGATTAGCCAATCAGTTTGGCAGGGTTTTTTAGCGGATGAAAGTCGACCAATCAGTTTGGCAGAGTTTTTAGCGGTGAAAGTTGACCAATTGGTTTGGCAGAGTTTTTAACGAGTAGGAAATCAGCCAATCAGTTTGGCAGAGTTTTAATAGGTAGTATGTTATCCAATTAGATTGCTCTATTTTGACGAGCGAATGGGACGTTCGAACATGCTATTTAAGCGGATGCGATGCACTGATAAATTCAGTTGGGTCGGAGCGAGCAGTCGAGCAAGCAGTCAACAATCAAGCAATCAAGTTGAGCAATAAAGCAATCAAGTTGAGCAATCAAGTTGAGCAATCAAGCAATCAAGTTGAGCAATCAAGCAGCCAAGTCAGGTTAGGGGGTTGAGATGTTTTGATTTTTTTTTTTCCGAATTTTTTTTCTTTGAGAGCAAGCTAGATGATTGAGGTGCTGTTGCTTTTATTGCGCTTTTGCTTGTATTACTTCTTATGGATGAGGTTAGATCGGAGGAGTAAGCGAGCAATCGCGGATGATAAGATGAAAGGGAAGAACTGTACGTACGTGGCGAATTTCTTACGAGGTCGAACTGGAGTTCGATTGATGAAGAAGGCGATTGCTGAGCCTAATGAAGCGTAGAGCCTGCCTCCTGCCTTGGCCCTCTCTAGTTTCTTATCTATATCAATGACCTTCCATTCTCCCTCCGCAAAAGTAAAGTGACGATGTACGCCGATGATACTAGTATTTCTTACTCTTCAAAAAGCATAGAAGACATAAACCAAACCCTAAATAGTGAATTGAATCATTTGAAGCAGTGGCTGCAAGGAAATAAACTTTCTTTGAATATCCTGAAAACTCAAGCACTGGTTATAGGTTCCAGACCTAAAATTAAAAAGATTACAGATAAAACTGTTGCTTCTCCTAAATTCTGTATTGGTGACTGTCAAGTGGAGAGTGTGGAGCATACAAAGTATTTGGGTGTGATGATCGATAGAAATTTGGATTGGGAGGAACAAGTTAATACTACGCGTGCTAAGGTATCTCGCGCAATAGGCTTTTTGAAATATTCTAAAAAGTTCTTACCTCAAAACACGTTGTGTAAGATGTATCGGGGCATCGTAGAGCCCTATTTTCGTTACTGTTGTTCAGTGTGGGGAAGCTGTGGGGTGACCAGGATGCAAACCCTTCAAAAGTTACAGAATCGAGCGGCTCGAATTGTGACAAACAGCAATTTTGATTCTTCTGCAGATTCATTGATACACAGTCTACAATGGCCAACTGTAAGTGATATTATTACAAGCGAAACTGCTACAATGATGTACAAGTCGTTAAACGGCCATGTACCTGAGTATCTTTCTGAATTGTTCATTAAAAACTCGAGTAGAAACATCAAAACACTGAGAAATACTTATACTGATCTTTCACTGCCTTTACGGAAAACTAGCAATGGGCAAAAGGCGATATCCTTCCGTGGAGCTAAACTCTGGAATCAACTTGAACACGACGCTAAACAGGCACCCTTCCTTTGCCAGTTTCAAGAAAAGAATGAATAATAGAACCTAATCAAAAATTTTATTTTTGTAAATTTTGTAGTTTAAGTGTAATTTCTTATCTGTAGTTTTTGGACACGGCCCCCTGAAAAGCAATCCAATCGGACTGACGGAGCTACCGTGTATAAACAAATTAAAATAGAAAAAAATAGAAATAGAGGTTGTGGATTCAGGGGAAGCTGTTATGGGTGAGAGAAGTAGAGCATACACACATAGAAGAGAGTGTGCTTTTTGATGAATTGTGTGATACGATGGAGAGCGAGAATGCGACTTTTATAAAATCTTTTTATTTGCAATGTGAGAATATGAATGTGGAGGATATGTGCAATATAGCTAAGAGCACGCTCGAAGACAAAATAAATTGGGGGAGGATTGCAGCTGTTTGTTTGTTTGTTTGTCAACTTATTTTAATTCGATTTTTACCTAGCTATACATATATACATATATACAACTAATCTGAATCGAATATACAAATGAATCAATAAAGAAATAAATTAATTAATAGATAAGTTAAATATTCAAACCCAAATGGACAATATATGGTCAAAATTTATAGGATATCTTCGAATTGACAAGCGTTAAATTTACAAGTAGGGCCATCTCATTGTTTTATTACATTTTTGAAGCTATTTAAGTTGTCAGCTGTAGTGGTTGCGATAACTAATTTTCATTACAACAAGATGCGCAACTCGAAAGACGATTATGACTTGTTGTTGTTGTTGCTACCAATAACGTGGCGCATAACAAAGTGGATGCATTACTAATTTTAGGTGATTATGGCTGGACTACAAGACATTCTTAGGATATATGAAGTGCAAGAGATTATAATACCGATGTTAGAAGGTGACGTTCAAGCGAAAATGGATTACGTTTCGAAGGAGCTGCGATACGTGAAGTATGATGATGGTAGCATCATGCTAGATCAAGGTGAAAGGAATTCCTGGACTCGCAATTGCGAAACGACTGTTCTTACTACGATTCAACAAAAGCGTAAAGAAGTGATAAGAGAGAACTTCCAAAAGTCTTTAGAAGGACTATTATACGTAAAGAAGTGATAAGAGAGAACTTCCAAAAGTCTTTAGAAGGACTATTATACGTAATGGAGCTGGCAATAGTTTGATTGTAGAATTTTAGAATGTCGAACGTCGAACTCGAATTTGGAGTCTTCTCTTGGCTATAAATCTGTGCGCTTGTAGCTCTCACTTAAAATCATGAAGCGACACTTGGATGAAGCAGGTGATCGGCCTATTTTATCATGCGTGTGCCCGATATGTGTTAGGAGATTTAGAGATAGGAGTAATTTGAATTTGCATTTGAGATCTATGCATGAAGAAGGTTTGCGAGAACGTGAGAGTCAGATTGGAGGTGGTGGAAGGCGAGGGGACTCGTTTGATAAGAAGGCGTACAGAGTGCATGATTTGGATGTGGGGCTAGAAGATATCACCGGATTTCTCCCAACACTTCAAAATGAAGTCGTACTCGAAGTGCTGAGAGAAGCACGAGCAGCAGCACAAGTAATAAAATATTATCTGAGCATGCAGGTCGTATTCAAGAAAGCGATAGGCGATGTGGAAACAGATCCTCCACCGACATTCCGATCGAAGGTTTTGTCACAATTGAAGTTGGAGGGTAGAGACTCTGCAGAAGAAAAGATGAGAGGAGTTTTTGAGAAGATGAAGACCGACATTGAAGAATATGTGAGCAATGGTAGTGGGTGGATATATGATAGAATCGAAAACTTCAAGTTGTACTTGTTCGACTACAAAGCCATAAAGGGAGGCAGGACCGTCGAGAGGGGGGTAGCCAGGGTAGTTACCAGGGGGCCCGGGCCCTTAGGGGCCCGCAAGGAAGTAGGCATGTATTTTTTCTTTGTTGTCAATTTTCCTTCAGGAAAGTATAGGAGGGCATTTCCATCTAAAAACAGCGTTTTGACAGTGCATAGGGGGGTGTGGCCTAAGAGGAAAAGGGCGTGGTCAAACAATTTTCCCCTGGTGCCCCGGCCGTCTCTCGACGGCCCTGAAGGTGCACATACTGAGACTCCCAAGGAGCTCGTTCACAAGAAAGCAATTGCGAACGTGCAAAGTGCTGATGATCGCTGCTTCATATGGTCGATCTTGGCTGCGCTACATCCAGCAAGTAAGGATCCTAGCAGATTGAGCAAGTATTTACCATTCCTGAATGAGTTGAATCTTGAAGGATTAACTTTCCCTGTGAATCCCAAGTGTGGTCTGACTACGTTTGAAGATAATAATGACATATCAATCAACATATACTGCTACGATTAAGGGTTGGTTGTTCCAGGAAGGGTCAGCGAAGAGGTGAAGGGACGACATGTTGATTTGCTGTTGATTGTGAATGATGAGGGACAACACCATTACGCATGGATAAAAAACATGAGTCGCTTGCTGTATGGTCGAGATGGTCATAAGAGAAATGGTCACAAGTGGTATTGCTCTAGATGTTTGGGATCGTGCGCTTCAGAAGAAGCTCTTGAAAAGCATCGCACTTTTTGCAAACAGCATTATGGCCAAAGAGAAGAGTTCCCTAAGGAGGATGAAAAGTTCCTCAAATTTTCAGGATACAAGAAGCAGATGCTGCTACCATTTATAATATATGCAGATTTTGAGTGCAAGCTTGTTCCTTTGGAGGGTGCTAAATACCAGAAGCATGTTCCCATTAGCTATTGCGTGCGAATCAAAATGATAGACAACCAGTGTGACTTTGAGATGGATGTGTACACGGGTGACGACTGCATGGAAGTGTTTATGCGCCACATGGATTGGGTGGAGAGGAAGATAAGGAAGGTGTTTGAGAGGGAGACGAAGATGAAGATGAGTCAGGAACAAAAGAGCCAACATGAAGCTGCAACAAGATGTTTCTGTTGCAATATCGAATTCGTACGAGGAGATGAGGAGCGCAAAAAGGTGAGGGATCATTGTCACATCACGGGTGAGTATCGAGGTGCAGCATGTAATCGATGCAATTCATACAGACGACATGTCACGTGACTTGATCAATTCGCGCTCGAAAACACGACGCCATCTTGTTTTGGGGTAAATCTTCAGAATATTTCTATAGGAATCTATAGGAAATTTGCAAAAAGTTGCATAAAATTGCTCCTCTATTCTACCTTACAATAGTGAGTAGGGAAAGGATAGGTAGCAATTATCAGTCAGACCTAAACCTATGAAATAAGCACACGAACATGCTGTTTTTAAAAGCAAAACAAAAATTTAGGCCAAGAAAGCTGTGAGAAACTTGCCT